>JAOQMM010000008.1:7360534-7370561 GCA_027563515.1 Erythroxylum platyclados | reverse complement strand
TTCATTTTTCAGCTCCCTTGCATCATCTGGCTTTCCCTCTACAAACCAAAGAGGTTTTCCTTTTCGTGGGTGGCTAACTGGGTATGTTTGTCTTCAAATATGAACACATCCACGTTTATAGTTTGATATAAACAACTGGTTAACTTTGGTTTCTTACATTTTCAGTTCTGCATTATCCTGGGACTCCTGCTAATGACTTTGGCACCTATTGGAGGGTTAAGGAATATCATACTCAATGCCAAGAGCTACAGGTTTTTGTCTTGATAAGTAAACCAACAATCAGAAGTTTAGGTGAAATCTAGAGGTTGAACACTACAAATGTTTTAAGTAATGCTTAATATTTTCTTTGGGTTAGTCAATATGTATGTCGATTACATAGTTACAGTATTTGTGTTCTAGCTGAGCAATGATGCCAAAGAATTCCGTTTTATCAATGGAAACCGTAGAAGACAATCAATAGAATAATTCTTTTGAAAAATGAACTATACGATGTAATCAAACTCTCGATGCCTTTCAGGAGCATACGAGATCATATTTTCTAATATAAAACGTGCAACTACATTTTAAGTTTTAAAAGAGCTAAATCTTCCGCACAAGGGCCAGGCCTTATGAATACCATATTCCATATAGTCAGCTGATTTGAAGAAAATTCAAGTTAAAGAGTGATCATTAAAACTTTCTCATATTTCCAACATGGAATTCAGTAGCTACAGACCCAGAGTTTAATCTTTGAAGTATCCAGCAATCGGAACTATGAGGACGATACATACTGAAGCAATAACAGATTCCACAAAGTCAGTAGGTTCCCAGAAAAGTGCAGCTAACTGCAAAACATTAACTTCTCATATTCCTAAGACTGTATTCAATATCCACGACCACGACAACCAACAGGTCCCAGAGTTTGAAGTATCGAACATACATAACTATGCACAAATTACGTTCCCAATAGTCAGACTCCAATTGCTGGCAATGACAGCTGAAAGAATAGTTCAAGTAGTTGTTAACTGTACACACTTTAGTAAACTGAACAATTAGGAGTCAAGACAAAGTAGAACTGTGTCCAAACTTTCGCTACAAGGTTTATGTCCGACACACGTATAATTCCAATCAAAGACAAACAAACAAGTAAATAAGGTAAAATAGAAATAGAAAAACTGAAGTTGCACCACAAAGCTACAAACTTGGACCACACCTTGCAATAAAAAACTGAACTTACATCAGAGATGGTATAGTATACACAAAACGAAATATCAGAATCATTTATCAGCACCAAACATCCCGGGGTCCAATAAAAATTATCAGCAGGTCAATTACAAACAATTTGGAATGAGGCCTTCCCTCCATTTCCATCCTGGAACCAACAAGAATGCACATTTTGGTATAATTTCTACGTAATTTTCTTACCCAGTTTCGCACTCCTCTCTCTATACAACTGAACCCACAAATTCGAAATCCACAATATACTCACAGATATAGCCAATCCCACAACAACCAACCAAGACGCCCAAACCCACTTGGGTATAACCCCCTCAGCAACCCCACTGATATATGAACTCCCCATCTGAAACACAAAGTAGGGCCCCAAAAACCCTCTAACCAGCAAGTAAAACGTGTAAAACGGCGGAGACAAAACATCAAACACCTTAGCTGCAAAAGCGTTGTCCAACCTCCGCGCATTAGCCAGCGTCCACCCGTTCTGGCACGCGCTAGTAACCTCTGCGAGGATCAAAAGAGTGAGTATAGCATAAGCCCCGTGGTGGGTCAAGTAGCGACAAGTCACGAACACGAAGAGAGTAGCTAAGTGGTGTCCGATGAAGAGAACGTCACTCGGGTAGAATATGAGGTAGTGAATGAGATCCATCAAGAAGTAGGCCACGCTGAATTCTAAAACGGAGTTCTGCGGAGCTGTGTTGGGGGAGGAGAAGGAGCGAAGAGGGTCGGCGAGAATGGCGGCAGCGGCCAATACGCCGGCGGGAGTACCGTGGAAGGTTGAGATCATGCAGCTGGCGGCTTCGGGCCGGGCGGCGGGTGGCCAGTTGCGGAAGACGGCGAAGTATGCTATGAAGTAGATGAGAAGAAAGAAAGCGAAGAACGCAGGGAGAGTGTGAAGAAAGGATTGGGTTTCCATGGGAAACCGAAACTAAAAGCTAAAATGAAATGGAACTGACAAAAGATACGGAGAAAGAAGATGGGTCAAGGGGCTTTTAATGGGAGAATATGAAATATTATTAATCGCTCAACATGACCGTCACATTCAATTTACATTTGATTAGATTCAGATTGAGATTAGCATGCAGCGTCATTACGTATTGTCTTCTTGATTATGGTTTTGTCTTTCATACGTTTGTTCTAATCTTCAATGAACTCTTACAAGTTTCCTATGTTTGGGTTAGCCGACTTGAAGAATATTATACCTAAAATCACCAACCAATGAGGACCAATATGAAAGTGCACCTTTCTTGAACAAGGAACTCCACAGTTTCCACCATCTTTCAAAAAGCAGTTGCCCTACAACTTTGACAAAGTCTCATCCGAAACAAGCAAGCACGTACGTTTCACTTTTACAAGAAAATTAGATAGATAACGTATTATCCAACTCTGTCGAAGAATTATTCCTTAAGTATCTTATAACAAATTAAAGTTGATTGTACTATAATAGATATATTAATGAAATCAATCTTATCGTGTGTCACGTTCGTTTGAAATTGTTTGTTTAACAATAATTGTTGAGATCTTCAATTGTTATAAATACCATACACAAATAAGGAACAATAATTTAGTATCAAAATCAAATACCTTACAAAATGGACAAAATAGTTTAGAACAAATATATTACCATAATATGTTTGGATTTTTGGCTAATAAAAGTGGCAAATTTATCAGATGAAAAAAATAATTGGAGACTGAAAGTTTACCAACAGACTTTTTTTAAGTTTAAAATTAAGAATTGTAATAGAAACAATTTTTTTTATAAATTTGCAATTTATATATAAAGTTTGTATTAACAATTTATTTATTACATTTAGTCTTAAATTTTCTCAAGTTATATGAATTATGACATTAAAATTATTAAAATCTTGCTTGAATAGAGATCAATTCTCTTTTTTAATGTTATATAATATTACAATTTATAAATAACTGGACATTAAGTTTCCCGTTAATGTCGCTAACGTGGCAAACTACGTTAGATTTCTATACATATCATCTGTCTGACACGTGTTTCTATTTTTTCCAACTCACTTCTCTAAAAATCAAGTAAATCTGTTTGAGAAATAATTCAGTGTTGTTGAGTTTGGTTATTTGATCTTCTGCAGATATTCTCATTCTTCTATTCAATTTCGAGTAACTACAATTCTTTCCAATAACCTATTTTGCTTTCTTCCTATCAAAGCTTCAACAATAAAGATAAAGGTAGAAGATCAAATTCTTTTCAATAATTTAGTATTCTGTTGTTGAATTTGTTTATTTGTTACGCTTGCCTCCGAATCATTTTTCAGTTCTTTTTGTTTTTAAAGGCATGCCCTCTTCTATCGATTGAATTTACTTAATTATGTGTTATGTTGTTTAATTTAGTTATTTGTTTATGCTTTTCTTTTGTTCCATTCTATTGTTGAATTTGGTTAGTTAATTATGTCTTGATATATTGTTCTTGTTACTTTTTCATAAAAATGTTTTTTGAATTCTTAAACCTCTGCAATATAACTATCATTGTATGCATAGAAAGGCATCATAAACCTCTGCAATATAACTCTTCCTCTTACTAACTGGTTACAAATTGTTGAATAGAGCATTCAAGTGCGCTTTTCATATGAAGATGATAAATGGTCTTCTAAATCTCCCTATGTAATCTAGTTTATAGATTATGGAAAGAATGTTGCAATAGGATATTCTCAAATTAGGATGTAGTTTTTTATTTATAGAATTAATCAAGATTGCAATTCATCGTTAGTAGATATTGGAGATTATCTTTCATCTCTGGACAATTACAAAACTTTACATACAAGACAATGTAAGCAAACTTTAATATGTTAGCTTGTGAGTCAGTTGGTGCTTAATTGAATTTCTCGATATATCTAGTTTCCATTATATATTACGTTATGATTTACCCTTTTTAAATGATGTTTTATGACTTTTTTCAAGGATGGTTATTAATTCCTTCTTAAAAAACATAATGTTTATGTTATTCTTACTGCTGTAGCCAGGCCTTCAATTTTTCTTATTACTGATTCCACTTGAGTTTCTATTAGTAATTTATATGCATTTTCCCTACTTGATTTATAATAGTGGTTGCAAACTGTAATAGGTGAATTAAAGAGTCAAGATGATAGGGATTTCAACTACTTATCTATTGAATTGCTTACCTTGTTATCTCTATATTAAATTTTGGTTTTTTTTATTTTCTATATCAAATTACTAAGTCAAAATTTCCCTCCTCTCATCATCGTCAGGATTGGAAACACACTTATAGATGTTCCAATGGATTAGTTGTGACGTTCCAAAAAAATTTTAAACTACAATTATCCAAGTAGTTCCTAAAGTATACCAGTAATCATCAAATTCTTCTTTATTTCTAAAAGAGAGGATTGATTGTCAAATATAAAAATATTTTATACAATACAACTATCCAAACTGTCACATTCAAAAATATATACAATTAAAAAACTTTACTCAATTAATCTACTGGCCCCACCTAAAACTTCACTCTGTCACTCTCGTATACTGGAGTTATCGACAATCACTCGATCTCTAAAAAAAAATAATGTCAAAGGATGAGCTGCCTACTCAGTAAGGTTAATCGATCATACCCTTAAAACCAAATATCTCAATAAATAATTATAAAACTTAGTCAAGAGATTAAAAATACATGTAATACAAATATACACAATATTACTCAGTCTAATCCAAACAATTAACAACATCTTAAAAATTTTACTAAATAATGATTAACACAAATTTCAATAGATAACAGTTGGAACCTTCAAGGATAGTATTTTAAAGCTCCTCTTGTAAATCTAAGCAAGTCCATTAATATTAGTCTCTATATTGTCCTTAGTGCTTAGATAGGAAAACCTTCTATAACGTGATGATTGGTTTACTCTTGTAATTTTGCAATAGCTAGGCTATTGATAATCAAATTTCTTATTCATTTTTTTTAAAGTACAATTGTCATTTATGATTTATCCCATAATTAACCGAATTGAATAACCCAGCTTGACCTAGTAGGCTTATATTCAATGGTCTGCCGACTCATCTCTACTCATCAATAATTTCTCACTAAGTGGAATCGTAATTAAATGTATAAATATTGACACAGGCTATTTCAATTTCTTAATCTCTTTTGATACCCCCGATATTACTCAAGTACCTAGCCATCAGGATAGAATACCCCAAAGACTCATGATATCTCGATACCACTCCGGTACCTAGCTATCAACACAGGACATCCCTAGGACTCAAGATGTCCCGGTATCTGCTCTACGGATAGATACCTAGCCACTCTTGCTCATCTTTAAACAACCGATCAATCTATGACCATTAAATGTAGCCTATCCTAGGCAAGCCACCGATTCTCGATCTTTACCAATTATTCACAACATATTACCAACCAATCTCTATTTAATTACACATTTTCACCGAATTAACAATCAATACACCTCAATATACATAACAAAATATAACTACGAAATACCTTGTAATTTAAATATAAAGCCATTAATCATTAATTTAATTCATGACTAATTCAAAATATAATTTATTAATAATAAAACAGTACTCTATTTTAAGAGTAAAGTCCAAGGTTATCCTACCTCGATTTCGGACTCAATTAATTTATAGTCCAATTTACTCCTTAATCGGACCGTTGGAACTAGACATTACAAAATTCTATTAGACTAATTTATGAAAAAATCAACTCAAATACACTTAATAATCCAACATTCTCTTTTCTAATTTATTCTTAATTATAAAAATAATATCCTTACTAACCTAACTACCATAATTACTAAAATATCCTTAACTAATTAAAAGTCCTATTTTACCCTCATCCACTTCAATTAATACCAAAAATACCCTTCGTTGAAGTAAATTCCAGATTTATCCTTTGCTGTTTGCATTTTCTATTTTGTCTCTTCATGCAACTTAAATTTTCAAAAGATGTCATCTTCTTCACCCCCCTTTCCTCCTATCTCCTCTTTTTTTTTTTATCATTTTCAGTCACATTTTCTTCATTTTTATCTGTTCATGTAACTTCAATTATTGTCCCAAACAATCACAACATGCAACCAACTATAAATTAGTATAGGATGATCAAAAATCACAAAAAGAAATATAAAATGGCAGCTGAAAATTTACGTAAGTGTTAAGAGATTTTGAAGTTGTTAATCTCTGCAACTTCCTTCAAATTTTCTGCAAAACAAGTACAATGAGGAACCTATAAAAGAAATGTTACATGCAGGACAAAGAGAGTGTTTTTGGACATACTTACCAGTTGGGAAATGAAGAGAAAGAAGGTGATTTTCGTTAGTCTACTTTTATTTTTCCAGCTGCTGGTTTTTTTTTTTTAAGTGTTTAGTAGAATATGGGCTGGACTGTGGCTAAATTTTGTGATGCGCATGCGCTTTACATTATTGCTCCTAAGAAAAAAAGTTGCAGTTGAAGCTAGAGGTCCATAGGTTCATGACAGACTGCAACCGATGGGGTCATGTAAAACGCCCCGCAAAAAATACTAACAGTGAGTTCAATGCAACTTTGGTGCTCCTTGAGAGCATAGAGACTCCCAGATGACTCACCTTCAAACCTTATACCAAAAAAACCTAACATGAAAGTTGAAAGAATGGGAGCGAGAGTGCAGAGAAAATAATAGAGATTTTCACATACAGAATCCCACAATTTCTACATCTGCTTGTGAAATATTATTTATGATGAAATAAATAATAGGAAAACAAAGAGATAAATGAAGAGCCTTGTATTATCCAAAACACTTTAGTTTGCAGTCAGTAGCTTTCCGTTTTACTAAAACTTTAGCCATAAAAGAAGGAAAAACAGCGGATTCAACACAGTCATGAACAACATCGGCTTTGTTGTATAATTGAGCTCCCGAATCAAAGATTAAGAAGCCTAAAGGACAAGAATCAATTGGGATTAACAAACCAACCTCCACCATTTCTAGCATACCACCATTTCTAGCATATCAGGACAAAATATAGTCTCAAAATCTTGTAAAACATATTCAAATCACCAGCACCTTCACTGCCCTTAAAGGAGTTAAAGCATTGACCCATCACATTCACTTTCCATAGAACTATCAGCCTGAATCTGCAATGAATAGAAAAATACAAGCAATAAAAAAATATTTACATACGTTTATACAATAACAAATGAGAACTCGAGGAAAACAAAATCATTGCAGAAGACCAATAAACTAGGCAAAATGATCACATCTGAAGCATAAATCCTTTAGTCCTATTCAAAGATTCCTAGAAGTAAATTTTAGGACTTCGTCCAAATAAGCACGAATTCGTTAAATTCATTGGCAACTACCTGTTAAGAGTTATATCAATTTTTCATAACTATATTCTAAATATATATTTTCTACTTATAATAAATTTGAATATACGTATTGAAACTCATGGGCCTCACAAATTATATCTTTTTCTTTTTTGCAATTTAAACATTCTTCTATACTCATTCACTAGTTAATTTAAACGTTGAGTGTTTAGAATATAGTTTTAATATCTAATTTGAGTGTCAATATGTTCGTACAAGAAAATGTATCCAAAGAAACTTAGTATGAATATTTGTTTTATACTTGTATTGATTAGGAAAATGAATAGCGTTATGTTTAATTAAGAAATTTTTACATATTTTTCTTAAAATAAATTTCATTATTAAATAAAAAGGACATGTTATTTAATACATTTGGCACTCATGCTGAGTCAAGCTCATTTGGCACTCATGCAAAGATTCATACATTTTTCATAAACTCCTACAGTAGTAATTAAATTGTTTGTCTACATATTGGCCAATGAAATTGATTAAGAAGGAGCAAATGCAAACATCTCACATGCAATATTACAATTGATTATACAGTTGATTGACTCTACTCATCAGAACCGACAATTCAACATATATTGTACGTTTTCTACTGATCATCAAAAGTTAGTCACGAGTTTTTAATGCACAAAGCTGCCCCCACACCACAAAGAAAGGAAATTAATTTCTTCCTTGTGATATCGGTCTTTGTTTTGGTCCCTTTCCTTAATATGAGTTTTTTTTTCCCTTTTCCTCTTGCCTTGCTTTCATTTTTTTCGATGTTCCAGTAAAGGGTGGCATTAGGTTGAATTGGGGACGATTTATTATCTAGGAGTCGGAGTTAAACTCGAGGTTCTAGCCCTAAATTATCTTTCAGGCATCATTTTTTCAATTTAACATTTCTGCACTTGTAACCAATCGGTTGGTTGCAATTTGATGTATGACATTATTATTTAATTAATAAAGATATTCTTTATCTTTATATATTATATTAATTATATTTGATGTTTTAATAATAAAGGTAAAATCCTGGAATAATTACTGTGTAATTGAAATTATGATAAGATCATAATTATGAGATTCAATTTACATTTATGTATTATTCTTAAATTGTTCTTAGTTTTAGTTTCATTAAGATGAGATATCGATGAAATGTTAAAATTAGCATACCTTATGTTTCTTTCTTATGAAGAAAGTATTTGATCTTATAAATTAAAACATAAAGATACTTAAACTAATATGTAGGTACTTATTAGAAAATAAATTAACTGAACTGACCCAACTCTATAAGGATCCAAAATTGAATATTACTTATGTGTCTGTGGATTTCGTTATGATGATAGTTATATAATTTATCATTAAACTTGAGATTACCAAGGTATCTCATATGAGAATTACTGTGTTTTGATGCTACTTATGAACTGTCCTAAGATAATTCAATTGGTAGTTCTTGGATGCATTATGAACAATATAGAAATGGTTGAGTAAGCCAATAAAGGATTCGTCACTCTAAGGTAATTAGAAACAATGTTCTATTGTTCTTGATTAGTAGTGATTTAAAGAATTCTTTGGCTAAAGTGAATTTTCAAAATTTTCAAAAATCAATTATAAGTCAATTGCTAATTAGCAAGAACGAACATGATTGGATACAAAAGAGTAGACACTATATACATACTCTATCCAATTAAAACATTGGATGGCAAAAGGATTACATTATACATCATAACTATGCATGGACAGGTTAAGTCAAACCACTTTGACATTCCTGATATTTGGGTAGTTATGATATGTTACTAGAAATCAATCTTGATCTATGATTATAAATTGTTTAATTAGAAAATTAAAGATAAATTAAAAAGAGTTTTAATTTATCAAATTCTAATTATAATTTATAATCATTATCAATATATTAAGAACATAATGGGTCACATATAAAGAGTAATTTAAAGGAGAAAAATCAATTTCAATTAAGTTGGACTTAATTATAAAGTTTGAGAAACTTTAGGGGTCAAAAATGAAATATTTGATTTCATTAAAATTAAATTAATTATAATTAGAGGTTGACTTTAATTATAATTGAAGTATTTAATTTTAATAGAAATTAGAAAAACCTTATGCTTTTCTATAAATAGGAATATAAGCATAAAAGAGCTAACACTCCTGCTTGTTCCTCTCGAAAGTTGAGTGATTACTCTATGGATACCATTAGAGGCTGGATGCGTGAACAATTCGTGGTTGATACGTCAAAAAGGTTTCGAAAAGATTTCAACGTGAAAATTAAATCAGTTACGATTTTATATTTTATGATTCTAGTTTAGTTTTTTTTCCAATGTTTTAAAAACCGGACCGAACATTAAACCGGTCAAGTAAAAAGTTGAAGGTTTAAAGGTTCAACCGGTATTAAACTGCAATAAAACTGCTTTATAATAAATAAGAAGTAAAAATTATAAGAAAAAGTAAAATATAGTATAAAATAAAATACTTTATTGAAATAAAA
>JAOQMM010000008.1:7338980-7354767 GCA_027563515.1 Erythroxylum platyclados | reverse complement strand
ACAAGATAAAGAATGCCTTTAAATAATTTGTCACTAAACTACAACCAAAGCGATTGGCTGTAGGGCATAATCCAACATTTTTAAAACAGGATTTATATTTACGTGATTAAATGTAATTTATCGAAGTTGAATTATATTTATATAATACCAGATTGTGCATTTCCCATGGCTTTTCAAGTGGAGAGAAGCTTCTAAAACCTAGCTATAACCAGGGTTAGAGTACGAGGAGAACTTTTAAATAATAATGGCCTTTAGTTTTTTTTTATTTGTTATTTTAAATTTTGGTAGTAAAATTTATTCGGTTGAATCTTTTATTTTTATTTGTTATAATTTATGAAAACAAAATTATTTTTAATTCTCTATTTCATCTTTTGCCGTAATCTGATTATAACATTGAATAAATAAATAATTGATTTTAGAATTATCATAATATAATATAATTATTTTATTTATTTTTCTTTAAATTTTAAAATAAAAATTTAATACTAAATAAGTAAATAATTGATTTTAGAATTATGATTAATTTAATTAAATTATTCTTTTTATTTTTATTTTAAAAGTAAAATTGAAATATTTTGAAAGAAAATATTTTAAATATCATTTATAAATAAAATGATGAATTAATTACCAATATTTATTAAAAATATTATGTAATAAGTTAAAATAAAATTAATTAATCAATTCATTAAATTACTTTATTTATAATTTTATTTAATAATGTATTAATTTTAATGAATAAAAGTTTACAAACATTAATATTAATAATTAAATATATTCTTTTTTTAAAAATCACAATAAAATATTCTGCTATTTATTAATCGATTGGCTAGGCTAGCTCAAGGTAGTATAGTTAGAGAGATAAGGGACTGTCAAATACCGCCACGTATAAAAACTTTTCGGCATCTGATCCCGAAAAAGGTGTAAGCAGTATAGTGGGGTCTAGCATAATGGACCATTCAGAGAAATCGATGTGTCGAGTACACATGGGCTCGACTTGAAAGCGGTGTCACTGTTCAACCGTAAGTGGAAGTAGAAGACTAGAAAGAGGTTTGGCAGGGACTAGACTAGATTCGATAAATTGAACACGTGGTACTATCCTATTAAGCTCATACCAAACACTCGTACTTCCATCATATTCCTCCACTTGCTGTCCACATTCGTGCACATACCCATCAATAGACTATTGATACGCCTGCGTTTCTGTCTCCACGGGAGGAGATGAGAGAGTGAAACGTGGAGGCGGCAAGACTGTGGAGGAAGGGACGCGTGGGTGGTTCGATGATGGAGTGAATCTTGTTGGTAAGATACGTGTCGTCTCATGTTTAGCTTTATGCCACGTACATCTTACCACCTTTGTCTTAAAAAGCCAAAAATCTTGCAACGTTCCTTTTTCTCGAGTCTAGGAATTAAATGTTTCCAGTTTCAACAAGAAATGCTCGGATGCCCTAAATTATTGTTTTTTTCTATTGTTCTCTCCTTTACCAACTGTAAAACAAAATCAGGATGGTGACACTGAATATTGTATGCATGTGACACTGAAAAGATATATAACTAATCAATGTTTCCCTTAAATTTTCATAAGATATGCCATAAGATTATGTAGATCACTTCACCTTTTTCGTTTTTCCTTAGTTATATCAATATAACATAAATGAACTTGTTAACAATCAAATGTATGCCAGTGTGCAAGAAACTAGAAGTCTACAACGCCAATGAACAAGTAAAATATAAATGGACATAGAATGAATAAGATGTGTTTTAATAAGACAAAGCTTTCATATATAAACAAGATCTTGTTGTAACTTAACATATTTATGACAAGCAAGAAAATGACAGCATTTTTCAACTTTAAAAGTTTCGGGTCATACCTGTTAAGCTCATAACTATAAAACACCCCAAGATATATAAATTTGTGTAACCAAGTAATTCCCACTTCTCAAACTTAACCCTTCCAAATCCAAGCAGTCTTTACAGCTTCATACTAAATTAACAAGCATGTCTTCCATGTAGAATACGTAATTATCTTAGGTATATACATCCAAAGGTTTGCACATGATGATAATACAAGTTTCTCAAAGCCATTGATCCTATATTATCCATGCGTATCAATGAAGATAACAGCAGTGATTAGGCACACGCACAAGTTATTGTTCCTTAAACTGGAAAAGCTTCTCCTTAGTCCTTCCCAGCACATACGTACGCCTTTCCTTTGCCTCAGCTATCCTCATTCTCACAAATATTATTATCACAAGTAAGTTAAAAAGGTCCTATCTGGATATAAAACTGTTCATTACCCACCATCTGTATCTCTTCATTTCTTCATTCCCAGCCCAGCAATTGATCTGACTACCCATCTGCATTATAAGTACGAAGAACGCGATTATCAAGGGTTACATCTATATCTAAAATGCTTAAGCTTATATATATGTACCTGTGGAGTTGAATACCACGCTTTTTAATCTCATCAAATACCCAAACTTAGAGCAGCTCTGACGTCTAGCCTCCAAGCCAACCCTCCAAACTCCATTCTCCACACATCACATGGAACCATAAGCGTTGACCACTTCTCCTTCTGCAAACTCACCCAACACGTAAAAGCTGATGACCACAATAGAGATGGTGCTAGTTTCTCTTTTATTACCAATCCAACTCTGATCTCCGGAGACGGCGACGCCTCCTCCTTCATATCGTAGCTCCTCCCCACCACCATATTCCTGTAGGCTTCGTTAATCCATCGTACAGCGTTTGATCCATCCGATATGAACCCAGGACACGTGTCGGTTTCCAGATTCCTCACTCTCTCAAAGTCCGTACACCGTAGACTTGCAACCCTATCCATGCACGCGTCTGTAACGTATTCCACCGTTACAGTCATCTCCAACACCCTCTTCTCAACCGCCGTCATCTTTGGATCTGACGCCACAAACCCACCAACTACCTCTTTCATGAAGTTGAATAATATCGGCGGATCTTTGGAGACTGTACCCTCGACGACGGTAGTTCCAGTGTCTGACGGAGATTCCTGGGTTAGATCTGTTTTATCACGAAACAATTCAAGTGTCAGAATCTTCTTGCTTTGATCATCTTCTTTCCTTTCTTCACGATCTGAGGATGGTGGTGCCATCTTTTTCCTTCTATTGTATTGTTCATTATTCTTCTTAACTCTAACGTACTTTCTCTTTACTCTTCCCCTAGAAAGTAGACTGTTCTTATTCTCTGGGTTCCGGACGGTGGAGCTGGGATCTCCGGTGGCTGGCTTTGGCGCAATCGGCCGGAATCCGAGCATTATTCTGTTGATTATCGTCTTATCATGCTCATGGTGAGCGGTACATGTTAGCACGCGCCACGTTTCTCTGCCGTCCATCTTCTAAGTCCTCTTCCTACCTACACATCTGTCCCCTACACGCTCTCTCTTTCTGTTTTCCAGATTGTTTTGGAGTTCAGGCGATAACCAGATACCATATCATCATTTACGGTGGTTAGGTGTATAAGCAACACGTGTCTAGGGCTACACTTACACCAGTGCACCTAATTGGTTAATTTTTGGTCCCACTCTATGGACAGAAAAACTAATAAATTTAGTAAAATAATGCTTATCCCGAGAATCTTCGAGGCCACGAGAAAGATCACCTGTTCTTATTATTCTGTTTTAATCTTGTTCCATAAATATCTATTTATTTATTAAATAAGATATATAAAAAATAGGTGGATGGATAAATGGTCATGAATGAAATAGAGTAAGAATAGAATAACAGGAAAAATTGGTCTAACCCTGATAATATTTGAATAATTCTTATACATATTTTATTTATGATTTTTAATTATTGTTATATAAAATTTAAAAGCTATCAAATATTTAGAATAATTATTTTTATTTTCTAGAAATCAAATATTTATTATAATTAATTTTCTAAAAGAAAATATTATCGTAAAGTCAAAAGAATAGAAGGTCACTTTTGGCGAACATGACTATTTGCATGTCAAGCAAATGTCATATAAAAAGTCGAGGTTATTAAATAAAGAGATAAATAATAAAGTTATGCAACGTTTTGATTAAGATAGTGTCAATTATTTTAAAAATATTTAAAATTTATTTTTATGATAATTATTGGATATACAAGCTCTCAATTAATGTTAAAAATATTAATAGTAAATAATGTTAAAGGCCTTTTTAAAAAAATAGTATGTACAAAAGATGGTTTAAAAAAATTAAGGAAATTAGTAAAAATAGTATGAACAATAGTTTATATTGCTTCAAACCTAATTCTTCAACACACGAATGCGTGATATAGTGAGAGCTCTTTTAGATCGAGAAGCACTAACATTAATAAGCATTTCTCTTTGCCTAACTAACAGAACAATTGGCATTTCAAATTTATCCAACCAAAAGGCCGGGACGTGTAATTCATTGCATCGAACTGAGCGGAAGGACAATGGACTTTTGCATTTTGTTGTGTATATAATGATGTATGTTGTAAGAATAAAACTATATGATTGTTATCGTATCAGCATAATATTAATACGAGTAGAAAACTGGCATTACCTAGGATATTGATAGACAAAACACACGTGTTCCCTTCCTATTAACTTGGAATCTCTGTGTTCTGCACTTACTCACTGATTACTCTTCTGCTACCTTCTCTCTTACTCTCCCTTGCAGCGCGTCACCATCACTCAATCTTTACCTTTTCTTTTCTTATAACATATTATCATCAAAAGGTTTCAGCTTTATCAGTGAGTGTAGTGTAGGGAGATTCACTTTTGATTAATCTTTGAAATAATTAATTATGTGAAACTGAATGGTACGTTCAAAGGCGTGAGAGTAGGCGTAGAATGAAGATGTCTTTCCTTAACGGTCAGGTGATGTGGACGCGTGGACGGTGCGATGGCCAATCGGATCTTGGGCAAGATTCGGTAAAATGGTGACAAAGATTTGATGTTTAAGGCCCTAGCTCACATGACTTGGCCGTTTCTCCAATTTCTCTTCACCACGTGTCCATCGACCAATTATTTGACATACTCGTCTGAAGATCATTAGGCTGCACCAAAAGTTTAAAACTCCACAAACTTTCTATGTTTGAAATATTTAAATTTCTTATTTTTACTTTTTATTAAATTGATATTTAAAAATTATCTTCAGACCTCTAACATAAAGAGTTAAATACTCAAATCATTTTAAAATTTAAATTTATTTAATAAAAATTCGACCCATTGATTTACATAATGATTTTAAAATTAGATTTATGTGTTGTATGTTTTTTACACAAAATTATATTAATTCTTATGTTTATGAATAAGTGATAATGATGATGAAATGTAATATTATTGACCACAATAACCTTATTATCTCTTAAACATTTGGGAGACCTTTACAGTGAGGGAAGCAAGCAATAATATACTAATAATAATGACAATTGAGTCACAACAATAACTTATAATAGTTTGGATAGCTTGTAGTGGAGATGATTGAAGAAGAGACAACTTCTACTAAAAATATAAAGAATGAAGAAATCGATCGTGTTAATGTGATAAGGCTTGTTCACCTTTTGGTTTCATGTGCAAAAGTTGTGAAATGTCGAGATAGAGTCACACCTCATTATTACCTTCTGAACTTAGATTAAATGCTTTGATGTTTGGTTATTTGTTTCTAGCGAATTGCATCTTGCTTTGTTCAATGTCTCATTGACATGCTTTTATTACTTAAACCATGAGGGTTTACTGAATTCGTTGCACCCAACATGAACATAATGGGTAAGCTTTAAGCCTTTTTTTATGAAATGGAGCACCTTTTATGGTTGATAAGTGGTGGCCACCACTTGCCACTAATGACTAAATAGTATTACAAATTTTAGTTACCACTTTTGTTTTAGATTAGCTAATGATCAAAATTATAATGGATATGGCTAAGGATAAATATGTGAAAGAATCTAAAAAAATATGCCAATCTCTTCCAGTAAAAGCTTGTTTTTGTTGGCCACCTACCATGTTATGTTAATTTGTTCATTATTTTCTTGAAGCTTGCTATTGTGAACCTCCACAACATAATTTTGTAAGCATTTTAATGTTATTTTCCATTGCCATTATTTGCTATTGTTATTTAGACCAATAATCAAATTTGAAGATGCACAAAACTATGATTTCCAAGTAATGTGAGATTTATTAAGCAACATTAAGTTATAAATAGCCAAGTAAGTCATATATTAGAAATGAATGTCATTTCCAGAATTAGGTTGTTCTCCATTTATTAGTGTAAACCATCACAGACAGTCTATATTTCTTGGTTGTGCATTATTAGGCCACGACAATATTGATAGTTTTTTTTGACTTTTTCCTACATGGTTGAGGTGTATGAATAAATTTATTTTGATGCTATAATTATAGATAAATAGAAAAGAATTGGCAACACCATTGAGTTGATATTTCTTATTGTTAGGCATATTCTATGTTCAAGGCATAAACTTAAAAAGGTACATAAGAAATTTTGTTTTCACAAGAGTTATAAAAACTCAAATTATAAATTTATGATTGTTGCATATGGTGCCACTAGCACTAAATAATTCCTAAAAAAATTGAATGAAATAATTCATGAGTTAAATCTCTTTTGATGATTGTATAAAGTGGGCTCTAGCATATGTTATAGAAGAATTTTGAGCGAGAATGTAAACCACATATAGAAGTGAGGGTATTAATGGTTACTTTGAAGGCTATGTATATGTCCCTAGCATATTAAGACTATTCACTAAGCAATATGAGGAAGTAATTAATGAAGAGATTGAGCAAGAGATGGAGTTTGATTACTTATATGCATGGATTGGTGTATCTTTGATTATAAAATTTGATATTGAGAAGAAATTTCAAAAAGAGTACGCTAATACCTTATTTTGAATTGTACAAAATGAATTAATAAGTGTAATGTATTGCAAGGTGACCAAAATTTAGATTGAAGGAAATAACAAGTTTTACGAGTTAGAGGAGATGGCTGAAGGGTGTCATATTATTGGGCTGTATGCAGTTAAATGAAGTACTCATGACATTAATAAAATGCAACTTCATATTGTTTGAATTTGGGAAAATGTGTATCAAATTATGTTTAAATTTTTTAGTATGTAGGAGTAAGATCAAAAAAATTCCAAAACATCTTTTTGTCAGGAGGTGGTAGAAACATGTTATGTTGCATATGAATATAAATGTTAGTAACGTTTAGGAAGATGATAATATTAGTGTTAGTATGATAAAGAAATTTGAATATGTTTATAATCTCTTTATTAAATACTAGATAGAAAATTAAAATTTAAGTACTTGTATAATATATTAGAAGAAGTAAATAAAAAATTTACTAGTGCCAATGCAATTGGGTTAGGGGATATTTGTGACCTTCATGAGCTTACTTAATCCTTTTCAATAAACTTCAAGTTAAAAGATCCAATTGTCTCTATGCCACGTAGTACACCAAGAACAAGAAGGTTGAAATCTCAAGTAGAGGATTTCAAAGAAATGAGAAAAGGAGGTTAGTTATTCAATAACATATTAGCAGTGTTAATTTCATATATTGAATGTATTTTTCTTCAAGATATTATTCTTGTTTGAATGTTATTAGTTAGGAATGATGAGGGAAATTTAAATATATATAATTAAGATACTAAAGAGAGGGTTATAAATATGGATGTCAATTACATGCCACTTAATCTATTGATAAAATATATCATATTATTTGGTAATGTTTATATATACACGGCATAAATGTTTGGAATAGACAATGTAAAAATGCATTGATGTATTTGAGTATATATTTGTCTCTAGTAAAAACTTATGTTTCCAAAATTTGAATATATTATAGGCTTAATTTTCACCAGTTATACTAACTTGTTGTTTAGAAACAATCTTGGAAGTGGTTGGTAAGTTTAACTATCAAACGTATGTTGATGGATTTAATATTGTAGTTCGGGAGTTATAAAATGAATAACCAAAGGTTTGAATGATAGATAATGTATGGCAACTGAATTTGTATTCATATACTTCTTCTTGTAGTTGAACAAAAGAACCATAAATATTGTATACTATATATTTATTATTTGTTTATGATGTAAATGATATTCTTTGTTAATATAATGATTCCTCAAATGTAAAATAATTTTATATGAAGGCTATTCCATCCATTTACAACCACCCTAATAAATTTAAGGTTTTAGTATATCAACATATATGCTTTTGTCTAGCCTTGGATTGCTTATACACAAATGATAAAGAGAAAATACACGACAACAAACATAGTCGTGTTTTTTACCATATATGTCTATATTTCATGTCAGGAAAACTATATACCATAAAATAGGGCCATGTTAACATTTGTATTTGTCAATGGAAAAGATAAGGAGTAGTATACTACGTCTAACACGAGGGTCTTTTTTTCTTATGTTTAAACTTTGGGCATTTAAAAAGGATAATATATACTATACATAGCTTAGAATATGGGCATTTGACTTCGTGTTTTTCCCTATAAAGCATTTAGTTAGTACACGACTTAGAACGCATGTGTGTTTATACCTACGTCCCATTTTATATTATGTTTGGAGTAATATGTAGCCTCTAATATGATGATGTTTGTTGCCTGTGTCTATCTTTGGATCAAGTCAAAAGTAGTAAGCTACCTTGATCATGACTATGTTAATAGTTGTGTTCCTATATGAAGAAGAAAGGGACAACTTTATTTGAGTTTCCTTTATGTATTATATCAAAATTGGGAATGTTTTAAATTGTCAATGGTATTAGTTATACAATAAAATGTAAGTATCTTGCTACTTTATGAAATTAAATGTTCAATTTTGTAAAATTTATGCTAGAATTTACCTAATTTAAGAGAATTTATGGTTTAAGTTTACTATGTATAATATTTAGTCAAGTTTGCACTCCTTATATATGAATATTAGAGGCTTTGGAAATTGCTCAAAACTTTTCATAATTCTATAAAATTGCTGATTAAATAAGACTTTTAGAACCTTCAATTTCATTTAATGTAATCGAATCAAGGTTGAGTATTTATTTATTGCATTTTATGGAATTTAGGAATGGGTTTGCAAGCTTCAAAATTTTTTTGTAACTTTAAACCTATTCATCTATAGTTTTATAAATTTATAACTTCGATTGAGATGTTGCATAGTCATAAATTCATAATTAATGCTAAAGTATGGTTTAGACCATCCTAAACTTTTAAGTGAAAGTTGCCAAATGGATAAATATTTTTTCTTTATATAATTTGTTATAGAATGTCTCACAATTTAGTATAATTTGCATTTCCATTAACATTATTTGAAGAAATGACTCTTATCTTACATTTAAAATGATCTTTTATTATTTTAGGTTTTGTGAATTGGGAAAATCCTAATATGACAAAAATTTATAGCATTTAATAAATTTAGTGTTTATTTGATTCAATAGGAAGTTGTTTTAAGATTTAGAAACTAAAAATTTCATCTTGTTAAGTAATAACTTATACGAGTTTGGAATTTTTATGTTAATGCATTTGTTCTAATTTGTTGATATTCACAAATATGATTAATTCTTTTATAAAAATAAACTTACTTAGGGCTGAAAACGGAAGGTTCAATTGATTTATTTCATGCTCAAAATAACCTCTTTTTTTCGCTTAATTATGGAATATACTAATTATTCTTGACTTCTTGGTCAAACTTCCATTGTTAACGTATAAGATGTTTATTTTTTGATAAAATTACGAATTACATCTTATTATATTTTGTATATAGGTTAACTTAATTTCAAAAGATTGCTCTTTAAACCTCTCTATGAGATTAACCAAGTTATGAATAAGTTGGTTTCTTACCCTAATTGGAAGGAATAATTAGTTCTTAATGTTATTTGTTAGATAGAAAAAACAAGGGAGATCATAATCATTGCCTTTTAGCCATCCTAACAAATGAGGCATTGTAACTTTACATCTCTTATATAGCCTATCAACTTTATTAATCCCCACAAATGACATGACATGTCCAATTTTTGGGAAGAGCAGATGAAAACAGCGAGGTTCACGTGTGACTCAAAATAATCTTATATCTGATATGATCCCAAATCCTCTCCAAAAGATGTTAGTCCATTAGCTTTAATTTCCTGCCTCAAATGTTATTTTCCCAGCAATTTTCACGATGAAGCTCTTGCAAATGAACAACCGTATATCGACAAATCTCCAGTGTAAGTCACTAATAAGGTATTTTCTTTGCATATGGTAAACAAAACTGAGGAAGAGTTGTAACAATGCATGAGTTCATTTATGGATACATATTAGGTACGTAAATATTGTTATATATATGGTGATATATTTCGGTATCCTTATATGATTTCAAGTCCTTGGTTCTAACTTAAGCATCAATAATATGTCCATTATGAGTTTATCAGAAAAGAATAAAAGATGTTCCTTGATTGAGGAAAGACAGAACATTGAAAAATAAAAGGTCGAAGTTATTGTTACTAGTGACAACGACGAGAGTGTATTACCAAAAAGGAATGATGAACGAAGCCTTGTAAAATGTAAGTTATGGACTTCAAAACTTAGTGATCAACCAGTTTGGCTTATGCATGCATTTAGGAACAAAGACATTTTGTAATTGAATTACATTTTGTGTCTGAATTGTTATAATCTTGTTTATGTTGTATGACACCCAAGTGTCCCTTGGTAAAGTGGAAGTGAGACATTTGATTGTCATAAGTGTACTACTCTTATCCTTTAATATCTAATCACATATATTAAGTTCTTATATTCGCATCCAGTTACTGCTGTGCAGTATTTATTAAATTTATGAAAACCACCAAATTAATAAGATATTAACCTTATTTAGTAATGACTTAATATATGATATTTTTACAATTAAAAAAAAGGAAAGAAAACATGTAATCTTTAGAAATATTTAATGGCCTTGTTTGGCAACAAAGCTAACAGCTTATTTGATCAACAAATAACATTAGCTATTTATTAAAGATGTTTGGTAAAATTAGTTGTTTAGTATTAACTGTTTAAGTGTAAAATGACTTATGAGGGCATGACTTTAAAAAAAGAATTTATAAGGCTATGATTAGATATTTAATCTTACAAAAATTAAGTTTTTAACTCTAATAAAAAACATAAAACATTCTTAAAAATTTTGTCACCGTAGCATGTTTTTTATTTTATAACTAGAAAACTTATTTCATTAGTAAAATTTTTTTGTCATTAGCATAATACATACTCCTAAGTTTTCTAACTAAAAAACTTACTTCATTGTAAAAAAATTTATCACTGTAGAATACATGCATAATTTTTAGTTATGCATGATTTTTAGTTTGAATTACCATAATATCACTATAGCATAATTAACATAATTCAAAAATTATGAAAGAAGGGTATAATTAATTTTTTACCTATTAATTTTTGGCTGAACATAAAAAACGCTCCTCTTATGGAGCTTTCTAAAATCAGCTTGTTAAGGTTAAATAAGTCAATCAATCAACCATTCACCAAACACATTCATTAGTTTTTTAAGATGTTAAGCAGTTAACTTGGGTCAATTAGCTAAAAAATAGTTGATAAGCTATTTGTCAAACGAGTCCAATATAAGATCTTCATAGAATTTGTAGAAACGATATTTTTATATATAATTATGATATTATTTATATGTATTGAAGGTATGCTTTATTGTATTGAAGGTATGTTTTATACTAAGTCATGGTATTTGTATAATATGATGATATTATTTGTATTGAGTCGTGGTTTTATTTAAAAAGTCATGATATTGTTTGTAATAGATGTGATGTTGATATATTAAAGGTCTTATTTATGTCGAGTTGCAATTTTTTTTAATGTAATTACAATATAGTTTGGATGGAGTCGTGGTATTGTTTGTACTCAAATTAGTCATAGAAAATATATCCCAATCGATTTGACCTAGTTTGAAGTCTATGATTCGGCTTGGATTAACCGAACTAAAGCTATTTTTTATAAATTAATGCTTAAAATCGGGCTTATGCTTAGGGAGATGCAAACATAGGACATGGAAGGAATTAACTAACAAATAATTCAAGGAAATAGAGAATTCGAAGCAAGTGGTCCTAGAGCAGTGCTTACTCTCAATAAGATAGCAACTGATTCATCATGAGTGTACATGATCGTGTCACCAGGCATTGCTAGGGCGTGGAGAATATAAGCATATTGATGGTTACGAAGAGAATGAAGTGACACTAAGAACTGGAGGATACATGACTTATATGACTAGTTAGACCTGTGGATATGGCATAAGGTATAATATAAACAAAGGCATTAAAGTATTGATGCATGCAACCTCACCTTCCTAAAGTCATCCATGCATAAACAAAATTTGAGATGATTCTGCTCAATTAAGCAGAAGGATACCTGTGAGACGTAAAACACCAACTGATACGATAGATAACTACTTTAGTGATAGGTAGCCTGCTTTAGTTCCCCTGGAGCATATCTGATAAGGCTTCTGGATACTCTAGACCCAGATTACTCCCAAAGCACAACTTGAGAATGCATGCAATAAACCATCGGGCAAAAGGAGAATAAAGTAAGCAGAACTTTAAAGAGCTTCGACATTTTTGTCATGTTAAAAGGAGCTAGGACAGATATCATTGTGTGGATCACGATAACCTCGAGTGTGGAACCACTTTAGTTTTACTCATATGACTAAATGTACTTAATTGGTGTTGAAGTGGTCTTATTCAACAGCTATTTCTTGTTTTTCTAAGCGATATACTGACTTATCTTGCCACCGACAACATTATTCCTAATTACCTTTCATTTCAAAATGCTTGCTAATTACCTTTTGTTTCACTTTTATAGTGTTCTTCTTCTTCTTCCTTTTTTTTTTTTTTGTGGAGGAGATGATGTTTCCTTCTTTTGTAAATTTTGAGAATAAAAGTATAAATGTCAACCACACCAAAATAAATACCAAAATCAACCAACTAAAGCATATATGCAAATAAATACTATAGATCTATCTATAAGTTACATATTTTAATCCAATACCATCAAATAGACACAAATTTACAAATGTGATTGTAACATACTCCAATTCTCAATTACTAAGTTAATTTCAACAGACTTGAGACCTAAGAAATCAAGTCTAAATACATGCATAAGTGCATGTATAAAATATTAGAAAGTATAAACTCCATAGGAGAGACAATACCTGCATACCATGTTTATAGATGAATTGTAAGGTTGATGAGTTGATACAACACCGAATTCTTCACTTTTCAACAAGTTGTATACCTACTAATTTATTGTTTAGACATCCAAAACACAAAGTGTTTAAAGCGATTATACAATTGCATTTCTTTGTGATAAAGATGCAGAAAAGATTGAAATTGACGGGACAAATTGAAACTTAGGCATGAAGAGTTAGTTTTAAGGTTCTTAAACAAGATTAATAATTGGTAAATTGCTAATTTACTCGTTACAATTAATTTCAAATTGTAAAGATGTCATTTAGGCATTTTTAATCAATTACGAAAGCTTTACTTGGTAACTGATGACAAATGTCTTCGACCCAAGGATAACCATTGGTTGTGTCACACGGTCATCAACGACGATGACTCTGCCGACTAAATGGGATACAGCATGCAAATTTGGTGAAATGCAAACAATTTAGTTAAAATCGATTTTAAATAGATATAAAGATATTATACATTCATATTTAAGTCTGTATTTTCTTTGTAAACTCATCAACTATGTCTCCATTAACATTGTTCTCTCTTAATTATGCCTCGTAATCTACAAAATAAGGCCAAGATTTTTAGCACAATCTTTGAAGTTATTTTTTTCCTGTCCAACCCTTTCTGTAAGCCTACCAAGCCGAAGTACAGACAGAAATACAGGAAGTTCTTTTCAGGAAATGAAGGAGACATAACAAGGGAGCTAAAAATACATGAAGCCTGACTGCAAAATTGCCATTCGGTTGCATTTCATAATCAAATTACAGCTGCAGTACGAAAAGCTGATGCTTTACTGGGCACTATGGTTTTGCGAAAGTAAACCAAGTCCAGTAGAAATTGACAACGAAAGGTTCTGCGGCGGCAAAGAGATATCCAACAGGGTAACCAAATCACTAGAATGAAAATTTAACAAAAATTCATTTGAAGACGATTCCTTCTGTATATGTAGAAGCTTATTTTCTTCCTCAACTGAACAAAATGAGAAAAATGATTAAAGAAAGAAGGGGTTCTTCCAAGTCAATCCGTAACCATTTTTCGGAATCATCACGTTGACATGGCAAAAAGATACATTTTCCGACGAAGCAGAAGTAATTATTGTCAATTTAAGTCTGCTCAAAAGTATTGTTGCTAGTTCACAACATCAACGACTAGCTTTCGAGACTTGAGGACTGACCACCTCATACGTCGGTAATATGCTGCTTGGAGCAATGCCAATGAAAGTAAAAATATCCACTTGAAACCCATCTGCAGCAGAAAGTACATCATATCAAATACAATATTCTGAATTTAGTGACATGAAAACAAGACATAATTTGAAGCCAAATATACCAGTTTTCTCTCTTCCATTTCGGGTTCTGCAGCCCAAGCCAAAAATGAAACAACATCCTTTCCCATCTGCACAAAAGGATATACGAAATTCATATTTGTATCTTCAGGAGTGGAAATTGTCTATGCTGGCAACTTACTACCTCTTCTCATCCCTCACAACAAGTACATATAAAAAAGACAAACCTGGGCTTCTGTAGCTGGAGTACCATCTTCATACTCAACAGCACCATCGTTAAGCATCTTAGGCATTGCAATAGCTCCCCCAGGAAAGTAAGGATTGTAATGCAATCCCTCTCGAATCTAAAATACCATTTTAAAGATTCAGTCAAGTTTTGATAGAGCACTTTTCAAAAAAAAAGTTTTGATAGACCAACGAGGTATAGCCGAAGTCTCCAGAGACACAGGCTCCAACCACAGTTTTTCAAGAAAAACTCATGTTTCAACAGTATGGCTTATAGCTCAAAGAATACAGAACAAAGCTGCAACCAACATAAATAGGAAGAAAATATACAATCAAAGATCGACAGACGAGAAAAACTTTTAGAAGGCACTTGGGACCTCTTAATTATGATATGAACAACTTATCAAACAATAAAATTAAGAGACTCCTCTCCGGGTCCCAAATTCTTTCTTAAAAAAGGTAGAAAAAGCATTCACCAAGCAATACAAACATGAATTACTTAAAAAATAGGTTGAACCATCACATGGAAGTCATCTTCAATGACAGTCGTGCTATGCTGATAGTAAGGCATTTCCATTCATTACTAACATGGCATAGATTTGCAGGTTTTCTGCGTTATCAATCAGCGACCAGATCAAACATTACAAAAGCCTACATGCAGAACAGACTGAAGAAGGAATTACCGAAACACCAGCTGGAGGGTCACGGTAACCAGTTAGAAGAGCAAACACATAGTTCTGACCATTGTGACGGGCCTGAAAGAAAAAAGAGTAAGAAGTTTCTAAAATTCACAACTAAAACTTCCAGAAGGGCATAACAGAGAAGATGGTAGTTACTTTAGTAATCAGACTTAGATCAGGAGGATAAGCCCCTCCATTTGCAAATCTAGCTGCTTGTTCATTAGCATATGGTTGAGGGAAACGGTCACTGAGTTTACCAGGTCGTGTAAACATCTCACCCTCATCATTAGGCCCATCAACCACCTCAATTTCAGCAGCCATAGCCTTTGTTTCTTCTTCTGTGTATGCAACACCCACCAAATCACGGTATGAAATCAGG
>JAOQMM010000008.1:7328633-7338880 GCA_027563515.1 Erythroxylum platyclados | reverse complement strand
CCTCAATTTCAGCAGCCATAGCCTTTGTTTCTTCTTCTGTGTATGCAACACCCACCAAATCACGGTATGAAATCAGGGACATAGAGTGACAAGATGCGCATACTTGCTGGTAAACTTGGTGTCCACGGCGAACCCTGTCATTGAAAAGTTTAAACTCACCAACTAAAGGACAGGTTGCATTTTATTACGAAAAGATGGTAACGATGTCTCATGGACAACTTTTGATATCCTATATCAACTAGGAAGCACCCTTGTGATCACTTCCTGTGAATCTACAATCATCAACAATGGACATGAAAGAAACAAGCACGTCACTGTGGTAATATAGCCTGAAGCTACAAATATTTGCCATCCTAACAATTGTAAAAGAATTAACGCTCAAGTACTAAGAAGAATACAGAAGTTCAAAAATGATGGCATTAATAAAACTTAAAGCAACACAATAGCACATCCTCAACTCTCACTAAATCCATAAGTGCTCATGGCTTGAAGAGTAGGTATTTCAGTAATGGTCTTTCCTTGAACATAACTTTTGAGGATAAGCAACAGTAATGCAAAAAAAAAGATGGACAACAAGGGCTACTTACGACGCATGGTCATAAGAACTCAGAATGCCTTTATGAGGCCAAGGATAGTTTGGGCACTCTAAGCCATGCTCAGCCTCATCAGCAGATGCTACTGTTGCAAAAGCCAGAAACCCAGAAAGACCAGCCCCAGCAAGCGCAAATGCCCTAAGAGACTTCATACCAATAGATCTAGCATCATCATCAACTTTTGTTGAATTGAATAAATTCAAAGCTGAGCGGGCCTGCAAATAGGATATACAAACTATCAGCAATAGTAATTAATTAAACCAAAAGGTAACTAAAAAGGTGATTCTGAGAAGCTGCTCATTCAAGATAGAAGGAAGACTAAATGATCTGAAGTATGAAGCACTCTCAAAGAAAAAGGATGATACCATGTGCGCACAATTGAACCACAATGCAGGTGATGGAGCATTAGAAATTACACAAGCAACCAAAGAGGCACATTGAACTGAGACTGGAACATCAAATTAAATGAAAAGATGGGAGTTCTTACAACTGATTGTAAATGCAATTTTCTCCGCAGAAGCTGGTGGATCAGTCCTCCAGCCATTGTACAGTAAGACCCTCTTAACTAGTTTTCTGAAACAATAAAAGTAAGTATCAGTAGCAAGAGCAAATATACAAAATCCACAAAGATACACCCATCTGAACTTTGGGATGTCAAGCCTACCTTTCCAAATTGAGAAGTGATATAAAATTAATCTTATAACTCCTATTATCATTATTCACAATCAAAATCAATTCCCCCAACAAATTATACTGATTACTATCATCACAACGGCGAAACAGACAACTTTTGAACCACCATAAACATAACAGGACCATTAAACTCGTCATATTAACTCCACGTCACTTAAAAAACTCGCAACAATTAATACCCCATGTTCCCTGAAAGACCAGAAACCCGAATAGGATGACAAATATAAACAAACACGAGACGAATCATATGGACAGCTCCTGCCCATGTTTGAGTTACAAACATTCTCGAACTATGGATCAAACCAGAAAGCTATCACATTCTAAGACATGTAGAACCTAGGAAAGCTAACAACTTAATACCATTCAAGCAAATCACACCTTCTACAAAACATAATCTTAAAATTCTCGAACCAATAAAAACGGCAGAAAACGGCGGAAAGATCAAACATTTCCAGTATAAATACCGCGTAAGATGACTGAAACGACCAGTCCCCGCCAGAAATTCTCATAAAAAAGAACACAATGAAGAATCTCTAAAAGGGTATTAGAAAAGAGTATTAATAGACGTAAGAAGTTAAGAGAGAGGAATATGAATAGAGAGAACGGAGAACTTACGGTGTGGAGATTGGGAAAGGCGGATTTAGTTAAAGAGAGGAGGCGCGGTTTCGAGATCCAAAAAAGCGAACGATTAGAGAGAGTGTGGCGAGCAGACGAGACGAGATGACAGATGCAGAGGCAGAAGCTGTTACCACTAGACCAAACTTGGATTGCGAGTTTATTGGATAAGCGGGCCAAACCCAAATTGTAGGAAGAAGGTTTCTAAGCCTCATTCTCTCTCTCAGACAACCTCAATTAAGTGGAACATATCGAATTAAGAAACCTTTGACCACGGAAGACCCATCTACTTAAAAGACTTTTAAAACCCGCCAAAAGAATCATAAGACGACACCTCAAAGTCACTCGGTTACACCATATTACCAGCAATTTTTCTGACAAAAAAATAAAAGAAAACACTTTAAGAGACAAAGAGTTTTCAGAGCTAAGAAACATTGTAAATTTGGTATTTTTGTAAAAGAACATATTTTTAAGACAAAAAACAAAAGCCTCCACTTGCACATGCTTGACTGTAGTAACAAAACCATTGGCGCCCCATACTTTCTTCGAGGACACCGATTCTTTTCCCATCAAATTCTCTCTCTCCCTCCACATAAAGATGGCTTCTTTCTGGATTTTGAGTTTGGACAAACATGGCCAGGCTAGGACACAACCAAATTATCAAACACGTTTCAACAAAGTTAGTGTTTGTAATATCGTGTGTAGCTCTTTTAGGTGCTGCTTTCGTCGCTGACTTCCTCTGGGCATCATCTTCCTCCATTTCTTCTGCTTATCGATCCGTTACATCCAAGTGGGCTCTTCAGAAATCTGGAAGCTTTGTAGTTCCAAGTCCGCTTTCTCTCAAACATGAGAACAAGGTTTGTATTTCCTTATGTTGTTGCTTTGTATTGATGATGACTCCCTTGTTAAGAACATTTTGATGCGTCTCTCTTGATGTGGGTACTAATAAGTCGAGGTTTTTTTTTTGGGTTTGTCTTGTACTTGGATTGCAGAAAGAAGAGATTAAAAGCGAAGGAAATGACCGTGAGATGTTGCTGTCAGCAACTTTTGCTGATTTGCCAGCGCCAGAGCTAAAATGGGAGCAGATGCCATCAGCACCGGTGCCTCGTCTTGATGGCTATGCAATACAAATCAAGAATCTATTTTACGTATTTGTTGGATATGGCACCATTAATCATGTGTGAATCTTTCATCCATAACCGCGTTATAGATTTGATATGCCAACTTAAATGTTCCTCTGAAGTAATTCTTGATGATGAACCTATCTTGTAGGTGCATTCTCATGTTGACGTATATGATTTTACCAGTAATAAGTGGGTCGATAGATTTGATACTCCTAAAGAAATGGCAAATTCTCACCTGGGAGTGGCAACCGATGGCAGATACATATATATTGTCTCAGGACAATATGGTCCCCAATGCAGGACTGCTATACCTAATACGTTTTCACTTGACACTGAGACAAAGACATGGCAGAGCTTGCCTCCATTACCGGCACCACGGTATGCGACTCGATCAGGAAATCCATAAGAGTGACAGTTCCTACTTTATCCACGAGTGAAGACTAACTAATTTCTGATACACAATCAATGGCAATTTTTCCCTGGGATAGATTATTTTAGCAATCAGTGGTATTTAGTGGAAGAGAAAAATTGATGGTACAGAAGCCCGAGAATGATTGTATTAGAGTCTAAGGAAGCCGCTAAATATAGCCCTTCTCTTAACCATTTTAATTTTAGTTGATGCATAGATTTTGACAGAGGTCGGCATTTGCAGATACGCACCTCCAACTCAACTGTGGAGAGGCAGACTCCATGTGATGGGTGGGAGCAAGGAAAATCGCCACACGCCGGCTCATGATCATTGGAGTATTGCGGTAAAGGATGGAAAAGCACTGGAGAGGAATTGGCGAACAGAAGTGCCCATTCCCCGTGGAGGGCCACACAGGTCTCTTTCATTCCCTGCTTTACTTTCTTCCATTTTATAGGCTTGGAGGATGAACAACCCTTCCTTTGTTGACAGAGCTTGTATTGCGGTTAATGATCGACTTTTTGTTATTGGCGGTCAAGAAGGTGACTTCATGCCCAAACCTGGGTCACCTATATACAAGTGTTCTCGCAGGCTTGAGGTTTGCTTGTTTTTTATTATATCTGACAATGTTGTTGGAATAATCTTGAAGCCAGTGCAGCTGGGATCACTGATATTTCCACTCATTCAGGTGGTCTATGGAGATGTTTATATGCTAGACAATGAAATGAAGTGGAAGACTTTACCCTCAATGCCAAAACCTGACTCGCACATCGAGTGTGCCTGGGTTCTTGTCAATAATTCAATCATCATAACTGGAGGAACAACAGAAAAGCATCCTCTAACTAAAAGGATGATTCTGGTTGGGGAGATTTTCCGGTTTGATCTTGAATCAATGGTATTCATCCACCATCTGCAGCTGCATAGTATATGCTACTTTAATTTTCATAATGTGCACATTCCATAGTTCAGTAGAAACTTCCGGTCACATTTAACAGGAGTAAAAAGGCCAGCTAAAATCTCCTGCCTTACTCTACTACTTACTCGTCAATGGATATTGAGCTCTGGACCTCTGTTAACTTTGAACCTGAGTGTTAAGTTTTGACATTTGCCTTTTCTTATTTGAATTACAGACATGGTCGGTGATTGGCAAACTTCCATTCCGCATAAAAACTACACTGGCCGGATTCTGGAACGGATGGTTGTATTTTACATCAGGGCAGAGGGACAGAGGACCGGACAATCCACAGCCTCAAAAAGTGATTGGAGAGATGTGGAGAACGAAATTGCATCTTTGAGCAGTTTTCATCGAACACCACTTGTGGCATTGTCAGCTGCAATTTTTGTCATTTTTTAAAACCTTTTTAGAACCACAGGTCTGTTATTCTTCTACCTTCTTGTAAGTTTATACACCTTCATAGAAACTTCTATTTGATCACATGAAGCAAATGAGTCACTAATTTTATGTTGATTACCCAGTCACAGGCCCTGCCGATCAGGAATAGTGTATTTGTAAAATGTTATGTAGCTTCCTTTCATGGAAGTATATTCATAATATTCTAAACTTAAAACTGAAAGGTGAAATGGATAGAGGATTCTAACTTGCAGAATATACAAATTACAAAAACAAGGTTGGCATCATAGTAAGCTAAAACCTAAGAGGTCTGCTCATTTACAAATTAGTCAACATCCCCAGTTGATGCTTTACATTAGCAAAAGGGTAAGTGCTAGTAATTACCACATGAACTGGTATCAAGTCATCATAAGAGCTTCCAACATGAATCATGCACGCCATTCTGTCTGTTTCTCCTTCTCCCAAAAGCCCTATTAGAGCCATTAACAAACCAGTACTATAGAGTAGTCCTAAGCAGCACCCTGCAAACACCATAAATTAATATCAGAGCAGAAAAAGAGATCGCAACATTCATAATTACGCGAGCAGCTGCAAGACAGCAGTTTATTGACACAAAATGAGAAGCTTGCAACAGAAGCCTTCCTAGTTAGTTTAAATTTCTCGAGAACAAAATCATCAGTTGAATTCTGCACCCGTGCATGATAAATTTATCATTCAATCTTTTACTTTCATCAGTCTGGCAACAAACCCTTCAACATCTAAAAAACTAGACCATTAAGAAGATAACGCACTTGCTAAATTATCTATATGACATTATTCCCAAGCAATTTGTCAAAGGTATTTGTTAATGGTACAAGAAATGCTTGATGCAAAAAATTCACGGCACAATTTTCTTAATTTAAGCAATAATGTATGGGAAAAAAAATCCAGTTTCTGTTCCACTAACCTGATTAATATTCTTCCACCCGAAAACATGAACTTCAGTACAATATAGTTCCAATTTTTACCACACTGATCAGGTCATTGATAATTTCTGCAAACTGATTACTCATATTAACATTTGCAACATCGACCAAATGTAGAATAGCCAAGGCTGAGAAAAAGAGATACCTCTTTTCATCTTAATAGAGGGGCAAAAGGGGCTGGACATGGGGACACATTATGATCAGGTAACTGGCTTATCAAATCAATTGCTGCCTGCAGACATGTGTTTAGCATCTTCTTTTCCAATCTAACAAGCTGAGTGGCAACTCGCTTCTTAGGGTTCAAGTTAGGATCAGCCAACTGGGCAAAAGAGAAATTTATCAAATAAAAATTACTGACACTCAAGAACAAATTAGGATTCGATCAAGTATCAAAACATGTAATACCAATATTACCATTGACTCATCTTCACTCAAGCTAGTAGGATAGCCAGCTAGACGTCTCTCAAAATAATCAACAAGCTGGTCCAACACTGCTCGTTCCATACATGGACTCACCTATATCACATCCCACAAATTTCAATTGAAAGCCATCAGAATTCACTAGACTCTTTCCTCAGAGGTCCAATGAGAAAGGAGTTAGCAGTTGCTATTGAGTCAGATCGAGGGAATTAAGTTCACCTCCTCTCTCCCTTATTCTATATTATAGACATCTTGTTCATAATTAGGTCAAAAAATAGAAGAAGAGGGGAACTTACTGGACAGATTGGACCTTGAGAAGAAATAACTGATTGCATCTCAAAAGGATCTGATACATAGCCCAATCGCAAATAAGGAAGCATATCTGAGATAGTTTCTTTTTCCTTTCCCACATATACCTGCAACAGATACAAATCAAAACCATCTACAAGAAAGGAGCCCTATGACCATCTTTTACAACAGAAGTTTGAATTTGTACTTGAAACACTTGGACTGACAATTTGCCATTTCTTTGAGCAACCATTCTCTTCTCCTGGTATTGAGGGTCCTCTGTGTTTAGTGCTGCCTGGAATATACAACACATAGTGCATATAAAATCAGTTGACTTGCAAACAAATGAAATACAAATAAAAAATTCCAAAAATCAGTATCACCTCAATGGAAATTCTGTCATAAGAATTATCCTCATCAACAAAACCATAGTTAAGAAGCAACTTTGAATTAGGTTGTGGCCCACACCTAAAAGCAATCTTGAATTTCAATATCCACTAAAACAACACCAACAAGCCACAAAACAGCACCGAATTGGGATTACTAAAGCAAATATCAAACCAGACAACAATGGGTTCTCCAGCCTTATATGGACGATCAACCACTAGTTCAACAGCACCGTCAACTGCACTTAACATTGCTTTGCAGTTGCTCCTGTATGCAAGCAAAGGGGGTCCAAGGGGAACCAAAGCAAATCTCCGTGCCAAACTGACTTTCTAAATACAAAAAGGGGTACTAACTCATCAAATTGAATATTTCATGCCAAAGGGAGCCACCAGCATAATGGCAACAAACAAAACATTCTTGCTCGCCAGAAAGGAAGCTGAGAACTATGTCACATCAGAAATAAATACAGAAAGGAAGGTGGGCAAACAGATAGGGCAATGCTCAATGTACACACACACCATAAATTAACAATTCAGTTGAGCAGAGGTCTCCTCTAAAATGTGGAGCTAACTCAATAGTTATGGAGGCAGTTTAGGACAAAAAGCACACTAAAAATGCATGATAAAGTAAATATCTGTGCTCACTTCAAAGAAGCAATAACACAACCCAGAAAAGAAAGAACTGAAGTTCCAGGTCAATTTCAGGTAATAAAAGATGAAAGAGGATTGGTTAGCATAATCGAAATTGACAAGGCAGAAGCAAATTGGGTTCCTATATAACTTCACTATCTAATCTACCAATGACACCACCTAGGGCAAGGACGAAAACTAGCAAACCCCTTGAGAACAAAATGGAAAAGATCCAGCAAACGGGAGAAAAGTTACCTGCAAATGCACCACGCATGACTGTATAGCAACAAAAGCTTGCTTAAAAATCTCAAATGGAAAGGCTTCAGTGGGTATATCATATGGATATTGCTGCAATGAAACAACATAATCAGAATAACTTGTGTCAAACAATAGCACATCACCCTCCATAAAGAGACCCAAACTCTAACAAATAACTATACAATTCTTTGGTAGAGCAAGTAATGAATGTAACACTGTAACCTGAAAGAGCGAACCGGCCATGAACCAAACCGTGTCCAGCTCATCATATTCCCTTTTAATCCCTTCTGCCCTTTCAATAACTTCACCCTACTTCACCAACAACAGTTAGATGGAATTTTTTTTTTTTAAATGAGAGCAGCACTCGCTGTAAATATGCAAGAACAGAAAAGAATATGATGGTGACAGTATTGATCATTCAGAACTGGTAGTCAAATGGATAGCATACCTTAGTGGGGCTACCAGTCAGGAAAGCCAGTTCAGCTTCTGACCAAAGAAGTGGAGACTCCACAGCTAAATGGCCCCGGCCTCGCTGGCGATCAAGCTCTCTAATGTAAGGATACCAGAAAGACTTCTTTCCCTGTTTCTTCTCATACATCAAATGCAATGCCAAGCATGCTAATTCTGACAATTTGTTTGTGGTTAACAACTCAGCTGCGTGAAAGACAAATTGGAAAATGAAAAAGCCACCACTTGTAAGCTTAACTGTTAACAAGAAGCAGATTGTCTAAGTTAAGTGGATTGATGACAGTCAATCACATAACAATATAACCAAATCATACATCCCTGCGGATATAAAGATTCTACAACATGATTTTGACATACAGAAGGTCATGTTAATCCCTTCTGTGTCCTCGCTCCAATAAAGTCAATGACCTAGCAAATGGGTGTGCACAATCAGACCACTTCCGCTCATCTTCTACAGTACCATCATAGTTTTTGTACAACATTTTAGCTAGTCGACAATGCTAAATACCACATCTTGGCATTTTAGAGAAGTCAAAATATCCGAAAGGGTAATTCGAACTTCTAATTTGGAACATTAAAACTAAACCTCCATCTCCAATTGACAATACGCTAAAACCTTACCAACAGTCTCGTTTCCTAGTACTCTCTCCAGCGTCACAACAAGTGAACTGGGGACTGAAAACACCACATCTCCAGCCTGCAAGAACGCATCTTAAGCCTAAAATAGCAATTAACGAACAAAAAGCGCCCATAAAAGGAGAGGAAAGAGAAAATACCTCAAGATCCTGGCTTGCAGCGACATAATGAATGGGCTTGTGCTTAGAGTCATGAGAAGGCCTCTCCTTGAGGACAACCTTGCATGGAGGCAGTCCGTGTTTGTGCATCCACTCTTTGAAGTCCCCAAATTCCTCTTCCGACCCACCTTTAACACTGGAAACGCGACGACTTCGTTTCGCTCCCGAGGAATTGTCGGCGAGGAGAGTGTCGGAGCTAGACGCCCGGCAAGAATTGGGGCAGCAAAAGGAGCGTAGGGAGACGAAATGGCGAGGTAGGGAAGAGAAAGAGGGCTTGGGCCTTGGAGAAACGGCGAGAGGGGAGAAGCATTTGTTGTGGAGGGACGAAACGTCCATCGGAGCAAAGAAACGTTTCTACTGGTACTGGGAGGGAGAGTTCTGAGAAGATGTTATTGTTTGTAAAATTTGAAGCAGATAAGAACCCTGCGAGCCTCCTTCGTCCTTCCTGGGCCTTCTCCTGTAATTCTAAAATTACACAATACAAAGGAAAATGTCGTAAAAGTTAAGACTGGTGACTAGTCTCGGTTCTTTTTCTTTGAAAGCCTAAAGCTCGGCCTGTTCTTAGCCCTAGGCCTAGCCTCCCATATGCAACATTTATGAAAGTCCAATTTCCTTAGGCATTGCGTTTTTTGTCACGGACTTGTTTGAAATCTCCTCAAAACCGTGCGGCCTTAGTTGCTACTCTCGAACCTTGGTGAACAACTAAGTAGCATTCAAGAGTTCACCAAAGCTTGTAATACTCTTCTCCTTTAAGCAATACAAGTTCTCGTTTCATTTAAGTCTAAGAGCATTGTAGCATTCTTGTGAGTTTTTTAATAGAAGTATTCTTACATTTTCTCATATTTTTTCTTCTCTTTAACAAAATGTTTCGTGTAGAAGGCTAACTTAGGAACGAGAGCGTGCTCAAGTGCCGAACGAGCGTAGTAAAAGTCCAAGCCCGTTACACCTTGTACGGAAGAATACCAGGAGACAACTAGCTGTGCTTGATACTGACATCTCAACCAACGAGGAACAGGATAAATGCATGTTGTTGGCTTGATGCTGTCTCCTCCACCTCTGTCCGAACATTTAGCATTTGCACCTCCGCATAAGTGCCAGTCCTCCTCAGTCCTCATTCCTTGAGCCCTTAATACAGCAAAACACACTCAGTCCGGACTCAGCAGTCAGCACCCTCGTCCACTCTCCGCTTCCACGCGTACGGCATCACCCATGACTCACCGCGACGCTTCCACGATCCTCGTCGATCCTCGAAGCGG
>JAOQMM010000008.1:7292765-7317725 GCA_027563515.1 Erythroxylum platyclados | reverse complement strand
TAGCAGTAGGAATAACTGCACAACAAGATACACATATATTATTGCTATGTAATGTAAACTAAAATGAAATCAACCAACGTCAAATTTCAATGTAGTAAATTCAACCTTCTTGTGGGTAAAGGTGCAACATTTATAGAATTTACTAGAAATTAATAACAGGACCAATGAATATAGATTCTAAAATATCATTTCCATATCTGGGGACCTAGGAAATAATAATATCTAAATTCACCATCTTGTTCCAATTAAGGCATAAAATAAAAAACTTCCCTGTGGTTAAAAGTAATTATTTTATCCAAGCTATTGCAATTTAATAATCACACGACTATTAATCATCCTTTATTTGATGTTAGATGTTTCAAAGATTAAAATGCTGTGGCTATTCTTAATCACATATAATTCTACATCAAATCAAAAGAAAAGTGGAACAAAATTTAAACCATACTGTAAACTTAAGGTACTGAAAATGTAATCTCTTGAATTTATACGTTAAGAGTATATGTCCATCAACACAATAATTTTTATTCTGGATAACACATATACATATATTGCAGAACAATCTCTCCAAAATAAATGTACAATAATCAATGCACAATAATCAATGCATAATAAATGAACAACCATCTAAAAACCAAAGACATGATTCTGTCCATTACTCCATGTTCACACCAAACGAAAATTTGCACCATAATGAATGCACAATAATCAATGCACAATAAATGATCAACAATCTAAAAACCAAGACTTGCATTTTGTCCATTACACAATATTCACGTTAAACGGAAATTTGCCCAAAAATAAACGCACAAGAGTCAATGCCCAACAAACTCACAAGAATCAATGCACAATAAATGCACAATAATCGAAACACCAAACTTTCGTTCTCTCCGTGAACAACTTTAACACATGCACGCCAAAAGAAAACTGCAGTAATGCCTTTTGCAGTCATTCAAATCTATCGTTGAAATCATAGAAACAAAAACATATGCATATATCCTTTTCTCGACAACCGAACAAAACACAATACAAAAACAACTCTTTCTTCTCTGATATATATGTCCAGCGACAGAGTTGTTTAAATATATTAAACAATCGAACAACAGATAATCATATACTGAACAACATGTGCTAGAGATGCGTGGGCCCATAATCCAATGTAAGCAATATATCAAAGACGGTGCAGAAGTCAAACGTACCTCCAGCCATATTATCCAAGTAATAAGAAGAAGAATTGCAGCAACAATGAATGTCTTGAAATCGTCAAACTCAAATAAAATCTTGATAGCCTAATTTAGCCTACTGTGTTTGTCTCTGTATTGTATATCTTGATGGAAAAGAACATGCATTGTCCATGTAGGTTAAGGACTCAAATAGATATACAAAATAACTTGATAACTACCCCTATCAAGGTAGTTATTTAATTGAAGATAACATCTGTATTTTCTCTATAACTTTCTCAACCATCATCTTTATCTCTTGCTGTCCCATATCAATTAAATCACTTGAGCCACTTAATAAAAATAATATTACTGTAAACGGTTTACAACATCTTCATTAAATGGTAGCTGAAATTATGATGAAGCAAGTGGAAAGAGAGGGGTTTTCTTCTTCTTAAACATTTCATATGATTTGACCAAATTTTTTGTCCAATAAAATGTTTGCTTGTGTGAGTAAAACTCGAGTATTTTATTATTTTTGTTTCCTATAAGAAGTCTATAACGAAGCCTTACATGTATTATATTTTTGGGATTAAATGAATTCTGCTCTTCTCTTCCCTGCCTCTCTCTCGGATGTGTGTAAGTGTGTTGTGTCATATAATATCATGTTGGAATTATGATTGACAAAACTAGTGCTTAGCTGAACTCATGTAGCATTATTTGCCTTTTGCCCCTAGTCACTGTGTCCAATCAAGTTTTGGTGTAATCGTTTTGTATTTACCTGGTATGACTGTTATAACATTCAACCATGTGACTTAGTTCTGCATCAGAATTGTGTTCCCTTTAAGCTCTGGGCTTCAAATATGTTGTTTTAACCTAACTATCAGTGAATTTCGATAAAATTGTTTTCCTGTTAAGTGGGCTGGGGTTAGTGAGGCCAGAGGAGACTACCCATTTACTCACCACAAGCTATACTGTTCAGTTTATGAAGCAGCTGCTGCCCAGGATAGGAAATTGGAAGGATTGGCTCATAAGGCTATTTTGGAGCTTTGGAGTCCAGAACCTAGTGAATTAACTATTTTGCTAACAAAAGGGGTCGACTCTACATTGCTAAATGTCATGCCAACTGCATGTACATTGACCGGTGGCAGTGATCCTTGCTATGATTAAGCATATCATTTAGCAGACTCTGGTGATGGGAGGGTCAGCCTGCATCTGAAGGTTGGAGTTTCTTCGACTCGTAATTTTTTTGGGTGCTTGCGCATATTGGATATTTTTGTTGCATTACCATATATTGAAGTATTCAACAAGTTATGGGATTTGAACTTTGAGGGACTAGCAACACTTTGCTCACCTGTGACATTATCAGAATTTCTCAAACGTCCATGTTGGTTACGTTTTCTTCATCCTTGGAAATCTTTGATTGTATTTGTATCAAGGAAGTATGTGTAAGGTTGTGTTTACTTCACCATGTACACTGTTTCACTGACAATTTCTTGAGGCGCATAATTGTAATCTTCTAATATTATTGATGCCTTGGCAACTGCTTGGACAATAATATATTGATCTTGCAGTCTGGTGAATCTTTGAGTATGGTTCACAAACTATATACAGTGTTTCATGACAATTTGTTGAGGCTCATAATTGTAATATTCTAATATTGTGGATGCCTTGGCAACTGCTTGGACAATAATATATTGATCATGCAGTCTGGTGAATCTTTGAGTATGATTGTATTGCTCCAAAATTGTGGTATAGGGCAGCTAAATTCACATGCACTTTAGTTGTGAAATATTCGCGATGTTGTTGATATTCCCGATCATGCCGATGGAATTTTCTCTTATGGTCATATTTACATTTGCAGGTTTTAAACTTGACTGAACTTGAATTAAATAGGGTGGATATTCGGGTTGGTTTATCTGGTGCATTATACTATATGGAGGGATCTCTTCAAGCTGTGCGACAACTGCGTAATGTTGTTTCGCAGGTAACACTTTTGATACTTGGAAGATCCATTCTTCCATCAAATTTGTAATGTTTTCCTAATCCTACCTGCCTTTATGATGTTCTCTGGTCAGTATTTCTTGAAATGACTTTTTTGGCATATACGTATTGCATGTGAACCATGGTCAAACGTCAAACGCTTTTGTTCACAGGATCCAGTACTCTGCAGTGTGACAGTAGGTGTATCAAATTTCAAAAGGTGTGCTCTATGGGTTCAAGTTTTATGACGGAAGAGGAGCTTAAGACCAGAACTAGGAGAACCAGTAATTTTGAGATGTCAGCCTTACAAAATCCCTCTGACCACGCTTCTCTTGCCACAAATTCACCCGTTGAATTCTTCCGTTTATGGCCTAGTTTACCAGCTATTGTAGAATGTACTGGTAAATATATTTATGAAGGGAGTGGCTTCAAGGCAACTGCTGCACGGCAATATGGCTCTTCTCCTTTCCTTAGTGGACTGAAGTCTTCGTCTTTGAAGCCTTTCCCCAGAGTTTGCTCGCACGTCATCCGCACTGTGGCAGGTTTTCAGGTATCAGTATTTCTTAATGTTTTGATTCTATTATATTCTTTTATTTGGTTATAGTATTTGGTTTGATGAGCTATGAAACTGAACTTCATTTACAAAACTTTCTCATTTGGCATTTGCTTATACCTTTCTTTCAATTGAGAAGGCAATTGCTCGGATCAGTCACCAATTATTACTTCAAAATTGCCTCGAACATAGAAAAGATAACTGAAATTGCTTTTGGTGGTTGAAAGTTATTTAACCTATGACATAATACATTACATGTGTGGAACCTGTTGCTTCCCGAGTATCTTTGCCAAGTGATGACCATTTTTGCTGTCGCCAGCTTTGTTATGCTGCAAAAACATGGTTTGGGGGATTCTTAGGCATGATGGTTTTTGGAGCTAGTGAAGTAAGCAGAAATGTCGATCTGGGTGATGAAACAACAACCATGATGTGCAAATTTCTTGTTCGAGCATCTGAAGCATCAATGATAGAAGAGATTGAATCAGATTTACAAGGCTGGTTAGATGACCTTACTGATGGGGGTGTCGAATACATGCGTGAAGATGAAGTGAAGGAGGCTGCTGATGAGAAGCTTAGGATATCGATGGAACGCATCGCCATGGACAGCAGAAGAGGTCGCGCATATGGCTTCCAACTCCAAGCTATGCAAGGAAAGAAACGCAAGAGCTAAGTCAACGTAATTTTCTCCAGGAAGGCGAAAATTTGTTTTCTTGTGTATTTAGTTTTTTTAGTACGTTAGAATAGCTATAACTTCAAATTTTTGTCTCGTTGTAATATTTCTACTGTAAATCTTCCACTGGCTAGTGATATTTTGAACTTTTTTTTCCATTACCAAGTGTAGATAATTTTTGAAACATTTTCTCCACTTGCTGCCTATTGCACTTTCATGAGTCCAATTCTTGTCAACGAATTGATTGCAAGAAGCCTTCACAAACATATTAATCTGCACTGGTATTGTTTCCCAATTGTTGCTATATTACGCTCATATGCTGACATTAGGCTACCTCATCAGTTGTTGCTCCGTACTCTAAAGTTCTACATATGATAGTTATGAGGTTTCTATTCTCTGTATGTCATTTATCACCTGCAATGCATTCTTGGGAAAAGGAAAGCGGAAGGCAGTGTAAATGCTAAATACTCTGGTAACCAAAATACTCGACTTAGGTCCTGGTGCCATTTCACATGCAACTTTACATTGATTCCACTCCCAAACTGCTGCCAATCTAACTTCAATGCCTATGATCATGAGTAAAGTCTGTAGTAAAGGCCTAGCCAGCTAGCCCCCTAAACAAATTATGAGAATAAGATAGAGACCGACGGCGGAAGGCCTGATGCATCAATTAGAAATGAAATAAATGAATTGAACTATGTTTTCAAGACAGTCGATAGATCAAAAGAGGAAGTCAGAAGGCAACATCCATCTCTTTGAACATCGAGGCCATAAAAACCAAACATAATTGCCGCCTAGAAACATCCTCATCCTTATATATATTGAAGTGCACGCTTGATGCTTCCTCATATGTTGAATTTCTGAGGAACAGGGTCAAAGTCATCCAAGTCAAATCTTTGACGCTCCCTCCCAGCCTGCGATGTATATGCAAACCCATCTGATTAGCCCTCAACCAGTTCCTGAACACCCTCCTCTATTAAACATTACAAAAAGAGAACAGGATCACCTTTGCTAGGTATGAAGGATCACAGGACATTAGCTCATCCATTGCAGTCAGCTTCTTTGACAGTGTCATGAATCTAGAAGATTGGACAAATAAGAAAGGGAAAATAAACAGGTACTCATTCACAAAAAATTCTAAATGTCAATTTTCAATCTTGCAATAGCAAAGTTAAAATAATTAAGAATAGAGATTTAATGACAATAAATTTACACTTCTTATAGGACCACATAGAACATGCAAATAGTAAATACATCCAATGTGAACTTCATCAACAATATAGCATGACCATGTAACGTTAGTTGTACTTCGCCCAAATATAACATCGAAAAGGTTTCTCTTTCTTTAGGATAATTTATGATCTTCAATGATACTTCAACAGAACTAAGAATCCTAAAGTTAAAAGGCATACATGTTATCAACCTCAAAATTGCTTATCAACATTGAAGGGCACAATGGAAGAGAGAAAACTAAAAGTGACTATACCTCTGAATTGAGGAGTCAATACGCTCAATCATCTCACAAGTTTTATATTGCTCAGGATCCTCCAAGAATCTAACCATACCATCTTTCTGGTTGATAGTTGCATATATCTGACCATCTTGAATCTAGAATATCACATAGAATCATCGCATCTTAGATACTGAATAGTTGAATGCAATATTGATTATCTATTGTTTTCCCTTATTAGGGCAAACTCACAATATGAATTCTTTGTATTTTTTAAGAGAACCAATAGAAAAATTACAAGAAAGAAAAAACAGCAGAAGGAACTACCATTTGAAGCACATGCATTTCTGCCTCTTTAGGGCTACTGAGTTGCACCGTGTTGGCTATATCTTGAAGGGAAAGAGTCAAATAAGTTTGAGTCAGTCTCTGGATATTTCTTTTATACATGGACGATACAACCTGTTTCACCAGTCCAAGATTCTTGTCCTGAAAAGGAAACCAAACCCATTTAAGAAGACAGAAAGAACCCAGTGAAGATATTATTTTAAAACAAAATCTCAAAGATGTGATATTGGCCTCACACTTTCAAACTTCTCCCTGTTTGTCTGAACAAATGATTCCAGTTCTGAAATTTTTCCACTGCTATAACTCATAGCCAATTCAATGTAGGGCTGCTCAAGGACCAAAGTACTGTATGAAAAAAGGGCTCAACCAAAATAATACAAAGGATTACAAGCAAAAATTGAGAAATAAAATAAAATTTTAGTTAATTTTTTAGATTAAAAGACTCCACCATATTTAAATGGTAACAGGAGATAAATTTCTGGTTAAAAACTTGTATCCATGATGTGGTGGCTAATATGTTCAAGTTAACTCTGACAGAGGTTGAAAGTCTTTAATATTAAAAATCTCATAAAGAGATGCATGAGAAGGCCAAGAAATTTACCATCAGACAGAATATGAAAGCTATCTCTATTCCACGACAAATCAATTATTGCTTATGAGGCTTAAAATAAGTTAGAACATTACACTAAAACGTCTATGCAATTATTCCTAGCTACAACACTAACAAGAAGGCCAGCACTGAATATTCCACATAATTGATCTCAACGACTTACTTTAAACATTACATTGAAGTTATTATTATAATCACCTGGCAAAAATTCTTTAAATTCCTCTGAGCAGCTGAAGATGTGTACTTGGGGAGACTGGTAGAGAACTGCTACCGCAAGAACATGTAATCAATTAACTTTATACCAAGTCTCAAAAAAGAAATACTTTAAATCTCAGAGAAGAAATGCTTTCAAGGGAAAATATATCAATAACAAGAAAATTATCAAATATACCTGTCCGTATTGAATGAGGGAAACCAACACATATTTTTTGTATGCCTCAACAGCTATAGCATTTATGGTAGACATAGGGGCAGTGACAACCTGAGATGAGGCAATAAGGATAAGTAATATATCAGATGGTTACGTCATTGACAGATGATCAAAGATCAAATAGCATACATTGTGTAGAAGCTCCAATGCTTTCTGGAAACGCTTCTGCCCAATGCATATCATCCCTCTGTAATATCAAAGACTGAAGTAAGAATTTCCCAACAGAAAGAAATTGATGAAGATCAAAATGTCCAGATACACTAAAATTGTCTCTGCCATACTAGTCATACTGTTGCTTCTTGCAAAAACGCATTCCCGTACCTAGGGTATGCTTGGCATTTTTTAATGGTTCTAACCATATAACTAATACAATGCAGGCATATCTAAACTCAATAAATGAAAAATAATCACAGTCTAGAACTTGCAGCAGAAATGCATCCCGATTGACAGGTATAAACCTGAATAACAATCAAGTTGCTAAGAATCTAATCAACATTGCAAGCTAGTGCATGCACATGCTTGCGCACACATGCAAACACACACATATATATATATGTGTGTTAAAGAAAAGCCGACCCAATGAGGTAGCAATTATCAGGAACAAAAAGAAGACCTTCAGAAGAAAATCATATTGGCAAAATGAAATAATATTATCAGATTCCATGAATACAATCACCAAGCTGCAAAAGCAACTTACCCATAATAGCAATAAAGGAAAAAATCTCTTGGCTGATCAATCTCAAAGATATCATCCTCTAGAATGGAAATGCCAGCTTTATAACATTTGGCCAACAAACAAAGTTGAAGGAAATCAGGATGTAGCGGAGTCAAATGTTCAGAGGTGAGCTGAACCTTCCGTGTAGCTGCTAGCAATGGGGCCACTCCCCGGATAGGTGCGTCAAGCAGCATAACTTGCTCTTTGAACCTCTTACAAACATTAATGACTGCAAACACAAAATAATTACCAAGAGAGCCACGAACCAAATTCGTATCCGAACATTTGACATCCTGAATTATTTAAATGCCAAGTAAGAGACAAGTACACAAATCTGGCGCCATTCTTATCTGCTCTGCAGCACAGAAAGTAATAAATCTGGCCGTCGTGGAGACTATCATATCACCTTGCTCTCCCCAAACAGGACTGGATGTACATGCCTCGCTGCCAAAATGAATAAGCAACAAAATTTAAACAATCCTACTTCTTTCATCCTTCCAATTCCAAAGTTTCACAATACATACTCATTCGAATACGGGTTCTGTATTATTTTCATCACAAAAATACACAATAAACATATCATCTTTACGTTTTGGTTTCTCCACAATCAAACAAACCCCCGAGTTAAGCGTAACAAATTACCACAACCCCACCTCCTTAGCCAAAACAAGAAAAGTAAAACATCTCATGGAATTATGGACAAGAAACTGGCAAGTAAACCCTAAAGCATACAAGCATAAAAGATGAAAATTAGAACACTTTGAAGAGAAAGAGAAAAAGAAACATACAGAATGTAAAGGTAACCAAGGGAGTGGACAGAAGGGTCTAGCTGGTGGAGAAAAGGCAGTAACCGAGACGACTCAGAACGGAGCGACTCCTCAGCTTGCTTCAGGTAATTGTGTAGTGCAGACAGATCGGAAGAGCTACCCGATAGGCCCTGGATTTGCGTCACTAGCGATTCTACTGTATTCATTCTTCTTCTTCCTCTTTCTTGAGCTTTCCACTAATGGATCGATCAATACAAGTGATCAATAAACAGACATGTAGAGTAAGTGAGAAGGTAGAGAGGGAATCGAACTTGTACGAAAAAATAAAATTTAAATATGTCAAGAAATGGGATTCTATTGTCTACTTCGGCCCAACTATGGGCCTAGGTTAGTGAATGGATATCAGGTAGTTCATTTCGAGATCAGTTCAGTGGGCCCATAAAGCCTATGAAGTGACAAGATCCGAAAAGCTTGGAGGAAGCAAAATGGAGTCCAAGAGCGAGTCCAAGAAACCGGGAGAGAGTGGCTGATATACTGATATGAGAGATTGTCACTTTGTGTACAAGGATGTAGAGGGAGCATCGACGTAGTGGGACGATATACAGAGAAAGCGTGGGAATTTATTCCAAAGCCTCAACTTTTCACGCCTGCTTCGCATCAAAATTCACTTCCTAAAGACCAAGCCATGGATCGTCACAAAACTCCGGACGAGCTTGAGGACCTCGATGACGATTGATTTCTTGAAGAGTACTGGTTCTCTTCTCAATTACTTCTGTCACTCCTTTTCTTGAATAGTTATTTTTTTTTATTGAATTTGGGGTCTGAGAAAGACAGAAATAGGATTGTTATCAGATGGAGGGCGATTAAGTTGCCTTCTTTATTGGATTTTCTTTTCTGGGTCTTTTGCGGAAATGTGCGTTTTTATCTTGCAAACTCTCATCGTTTAGAAGTTGAATTCGACTTTGGTTAGTTGAAGAAACAAGAAATGAATGGTGTGTGTTAAGATAGGAAGAGGAGGTTGGCCGAGATAAGGGAAGCAGGTAAGACTCCAAAATTCGGAACAGTTATTCCAGTTTGGGTCGGTCTGGTTTTGTAGAAGACGAGAGGTTTCTCAAGCTCCCCGGTCGTTGTGTTTCTGTCCGAAGACTGGTATTTTCTGGCAGTTATAAGACAAGGTCATCGTATTCGAATGTGGTTCCTAGTCCTAGATCTATAAGAATGATTCTGTCTTGCATATAGATTTGGGATCTTCGAGGTGGTTGTAATGGCATGAAGTAATTTTTTTTCTTGGAAGGATATTTTTGTCTGTGTTTGATTCATGTTTTAATGAACTTCTGTTCTCTTAGGTGTTGCTCTAGTTCTTTTCCAGTCAGATCCCGTGCTAAATGGCGGCCGGAGTGGAAATGCTACATCAAGAAAATCTGTGATTGGAGGAATTCGGAGGAGCCTTGTAGAAAAGATTGCGAACCAACACGAAGATGACGATGGATCAAGTAATTCAAATTTTAGTTATTTCCTTCTGTTTCTGATAATCAGAACAGACATTGTTTTCGTCTCAAAATTTTATAAAATTATAAAATAATCCTTTAATATATTAAATAAGTTTTTATTTTACTTTTAACTTTGTTTTAAGAAGTCATTATAATATAAAATTAATATAATAATTATTTTTAAATTCTTATTAATATTATTTTTTTACATATTTTTGTATAAACAATATCTAAAAACAATTAAGGTAAGAAATTGATCGTTTAATATATATAATTTTTTAAAATTATAGTTCAAATAGATATTTTAGTTACTGGTCGATATCAAGCAAACGAGTCGACACTAGGCGATACCAAAATTCAGTACAAAACTATCGTTTGGTATTGATTTTTGCCTAATATTCTAAAATTTGCAGAGCACTCATATTCTTTCACTCAATTCAACCATTCCCTCGGGTGCCACAAATAAACCATGGACTGGAAGGGAGGGTGAGCGTTTTCTTTTTCCATGTTGCATGTAAAACATTTGAAAAGGAATTTGATAATTACTGAATAATACCCTTATTTCCAAGACAAACAAACACTGAGTTGATGCACCTTCCTAATAGCTAGCCTAGAGATTAATTTCACAGATTTCAGCCTCAGGCATCACAAAATTTCTTGATGAAAAGTCCATAGAGCGCCTAAAAGGAGTTTCTAGGAGCAAAAAACCAATGACTGTCATTCCAACAGCATTTATCCCCAAGCAAATTTTCATTTGGATCTCAGATCCATGGCAGTATTATGATGACCTGGTAGAGAAGGTAAGCCTGGAGGAGAAGCAAAACTTTGCTTAAGCCTCAACTTCTTTCTTTTTTCTCTTGCTGGCATCATTAGTACCGTCCTGCTGCTGTTCAGCCTTTTTCTGAGCTCGAATCATGGCTCGTCTAGCACGCGGTCGCATTTCTCGTACATTTCTGTGGGGCATCACATATTGTTCAAGAGGTCGATCACCAAAGGGGTGATCATCATTAGCAAAAATCCTCAGTTTTCGATCTCTGTCCTGCACAACGATGTGACAAGCAAAGTGTTTATCAACTGTTAAGGGCATGTGTGATGAAGCAATGCTCCTTGGGCGATACTTGAAATCAATAAATAGGAAAAAATTATTTATCAAATCCAAAATGCCAAATGCTTATACGACTTTTAATTTTCTGATCACAGCATGTATGTGACGCAGTTTTTCTTCTTTTTCAACTTTTACCAATATGACTAACCATTTAACATAAAAGAAACAAAACCGAGAGCTAAGTTACATGCCAGCCCAACGAAGGTGGACAATAGGTTCAATGGAAGTGTGTTGGGCATTGAATTGAAGGGATTACTGAGGCAATGAAGACCTAAATGTACCCATCAACCTACATGAAGAGGAAGTCACAATGCAAGAACGAGTAATGTTTAAGCAAATACATAGTGTCTGGTGCAACACTCACATCACGTAATTTATTTCTTGGAAGCATACGTAGGACAGCTTTCCGAATGACTTCTGTGGGATCTTTGGCCATCTGGTCCTTTAAACTCCTTTCTTTAAGGTGGCCCACATAACTGATAGGTAACATTTGATAGGATATAAGAAGATGACCCGTGATTGTGCTAGAAATCCAATTCACATGTTTCTACAATTAAAGTTACAGCATAAGCTCAATATGACACCTGTGAGGCTGGGACGTTTAGCTGGAGTTTTTCTAAACCCCAAGCCTGCTATTCATACATTTTTCACATTTCTTCAACAAAATGGCCACTGAATCTCATAAATAACAAAAGTCAAAATACTCAAGAAAAAGTTCCAGTATCGTCATCAAAACAAATACGGCAAGCATTCAGTTTTTCAAGGTTTTATTCATATGATGACTAATTGGAGCTGATAGTTTTCTATCATCTATGTGTCTGTGCATTCTAGATTTTGCAATTATGAACATGTGCACAATTGTTAGCAAGGGACGGTGATACTTGCCCAGTATGCCAGCGGTAGAATTTATCCGTCATTTTTCTTCCAGTAACGCTCACATCCTTTGCATTAAGCACAATGCACATATCACCGTCATCACGATTGGGGGCATATGTTGGCTTATCCTTGCCTTGAAGGACTACAGATATTTGGGATGCCAACCTTCCAAGGACCTTGAAGGAAAAAAGAATCACCTTTTAAATCTTGAGCTTGAAGAACCAAGAAAAGGAAATGCCACCTCAAACATTTTGAAATCATTAACTCATAAAGAAGGGCAGAAACAAAAAATTGTTTCATTACAATTGCTCCTCAACCAATAAGCATATTGAAATTGCATTCTCTTCGGAAAACTCACAGACTCACCTCAGTATTTTTCCAAATGATAATGACAATTAAGAATAGCATTAAGAAAGCCACTAGAAAATAAAAGATAATAGATCATAAGTTTTCACAAATGACTTTGATGACACAAAATGCAATTTCTACCCTACAAATTCATCAAATATTGTGAAAGTGAGTGTAATTGAAGGAGATCCAGATCTTACTTGGCCCTTGGCATCAAATACTCTCCAGCGCAGACCTTCCAAATTGATACGTCTCAGGCCAGCAAGTGCTTTCTGCAAGCAAAAATCACTTTAACTAAGTGTTAATCATCGAGAAGTAAAACAACTGGCATACCAGTAAGAACACACATTTCAATTTCCCAGTCAAATCTATAAGGTAAAGAAGCCATCAGGTAAAAGACTTGGTCTATAAACCATAAGAATTACAAAATTTCCAACGCATGATAAGCAGGAACTCAGAGGCTCTATTTTAAGAATTAGATAAAATCTACAGCCAAATGATGAAAAGTTGCAGCCAGTTAAAACCCAAGAGTAAGTAATTTAATAAAATTAACAAATTAACTTCGCGTGCATCAAACGAAAGCCTGAATTATCATCAATACCCATTATAAAAGGTAAAGGAATTCAAAGCAAAACTAGAGTCTGAGCATTTTCGGAAAAGGGTTTTCAGAGTTCGAGAGAAAACGTACCTTCATGTTACCCTGAAAGGATGTAGCTGCTTGAGTTGCCATTTTGGTGAAACCTTCTCCCTCTTCTCTAACTAGTCTCTCCAATCTCCGCTACACACAAATCATTCACCTAAATAAGCACCCGAGGAATTTACAACTTACATATGCAAAGTGCAAACAGACACGTGAAACAGAATCGAAGAGGTTGTGTGATTCAGGGTTTTAACGTCGAAACCTTGAAGTGACGCTGCTCCTGAGAGGTAGAAGGGTTTTAAGTTTTAACGTTATACATAAATTTGGGCCGTCCAGTCCAGTTTTATTAAGGACTAGCCAATATTCTTCGTTCTCCACATATTGGTTTAATGAATGTGAATGGAAAATTAACATTTAAGCTTCTATTTATTAATATATAAATTAATAATTTATCTATATATAAAGTGTTTTTTTAATTCAATAAATTTTACATTTGGTCAGTTAAAAATTTATGGATCTAATTGATCCAATATAAAATAATGTCAGTGCATTTATAACAGTTTTAAATTATTTAATTGCAACTAGATTCAAATTTTTAATTAAAAAAATTCATAATTAATTATATTTTATATCTTAATAAATTTATAAAAACAAAAGTAGATATAATTTTTTAATGAAACTAACATTAAATAATAAAAAAATTATTATTTATAATATTAATAACTACTTATATTAAGGATATAACATTTTTATTTATATATCAAATTATTATTTTTTAAACTAGTAAAATAATATTAGATCAAAGATAAATTTACAAAAGACTCGATTTAGACATTTTGGTTATATTGGTTGCCAAAATATAGTAGTAATTTTTACATCGCATATTGTAGAGTCTATCTATTAATTAAAGATAAGGCTACGCACTATTTGACCTCTCCAAATCTTGCTTCTCAGCATAATATCTAATAAGTTGTTGAATGTTACAGACCTTTCACGCATGCCAAATTAGGGAGCTGTGTCACTCAGAAGCTCATTTTCCAGAATACTGGGCATTTAGAAGGGAAAGTTACGATTGTCGGCTTGCTCTTAACATAATGTAATACTGACGTGAAGATGAAATTCTAGTACTATCCGATCCCTGGATGTTGGTATTTGATAGCCTGCATTCTGTTAGTAGCTATATCTTGTGATTCCACTACAACCAATAGCTTGAATAAGAACAGGCCTTCTGATGACAACAATACGAAAAGTTGCATGTGGAAAACATCCTCAGAGTTCTGTTTCAATCAATACAAACACAATCACTAACTTTGGTATACGGACCATGGTCAGCATTTATCCAGGCAAAACTAAGACACTTAGAAACATCAAAAAGTTCATAGTGCATGGAAACATATCATATTATTCAAATGAAACAAGGTTCTCTCCAGGTTTGGGTAAAACAAATAGGAGTCCCGCTTCCATGGACCTTCAAGATGCCCTGTTCAAGAGAAAACTGATGCCAGAACCTCATGACCAAATACTCAGGAAGTTGTTGATGTAACCGTGTTGACCCAGCAATGTTTCCATGCCTGGTATTCTGCACCAAGAATGTGGAGACCATTCGCTGTGTTCTCACTGATCGAAGTTCAACAATTTGCTCATTATACAAATTGGCCAGTACTATATTACATGTTCATCCTGAAGTGCCCTTGTAAACGCCTGTGTTCTTTCAATAGTATAACCAAAAGGAACAGCATATATGTATCGACCAGGCAATTATACCACCTTTCTACTCTTCTGAAATGAGCACATGAGATTGTTATACTATCCGCATGACTCTCATTGCTCCAGTCCAGGGCGAGGAATACTGATTGCATCATCCGCTGCCTTTTGAGACAGCATTTTCTTAATTTTCTTTTTCAAAGTCTTATCGAAGTCAACATAGGACAAGGATAATATCTGGTTTAGTAACAACTTTGCTCCAGATTCCTTCACTAATGCATACCTTGGTTTTATCCTCTCTTCCAAGCTGTAACCAAAATATTGTGGAAATTTGACTAGTTCCTCATTGGAGTAATCCATTGTCAAAAAGAATTTCCACTTTGGTACCAAATTCTCTTCCAAGCTAAAAGTACACAAGGCCCCATATCTAGATATCATAGACCCTATTTCCGTCAAGCTGTAACCCCTTTCTAAGAAGAACTGTACCACAGGCTTCAAACTGGTTTCTATACTAAGACCAAAAGCCTGTGGACATCGGTAAAGAAGATTAGCCACATCAACACCCAAAGTATTGAAGTACTCAGCCGTAGGCCGCAGTTTCTCCTCTACGCTGTAACTTATTATGTTTGGACAACGAGTCAGCATCTTACCAATGTGTTCTGATGAGAGGCCCATCTCCTGAAGGAAACTTACGGTCACCTCAATCTTTTGCGTGCTGTAAGTAAGAAGTGCTGGGAAGCGGTATATAACCTTTGCCCATTGTCTTTTGTCCACACCTAAATTTTCTAAAAATGCCATGGTGGGAATAAGGTTTTCTGATAGGCTAATTCCACACAACTGAGGCCTTTTGTTGAGGACTGTAGGAAGATCTGACTTAGCAATTCCAAGATCAAGAAGAAACTCAACAACTGGCTTAATTTTCCCCTCCAAGCTGTAGTATGCAAAAGCAGGAAATCTACGTGTGATTCCCTTGATCTGCTCAATATCCATGCCCAGCTCTATGAGATAAAGGATATGTGGAGGAAGCTGTCCAGTAGGTCCCAACTCACTTACTCTAGATAGAGCTTTTAGCTTCTTGGAGTCCGCAGTTAAATGCGTAGAAGAAATATGTGTAATAGGTCTGGCTTTAACTGGTGTATTTGGAAAAGTTTCCACTAAGTTTACCAGAATATTTCCATGCTCTTCAAGGAGGGATTCAAGGTAAGGAATAAGAGCATCCCTGATTTCAAGAGTTGTGAGCTCTCGACCTACAAAATCCGGTGGAGTTCATGATTAGTACCAGGGCATTGACTGAATCATAAGCAAATAGAGATATGGCCAAAATGCAATCGAACCTACTAGATACCGAGATTTATGAATAATATGAAGCCTTGAGACAAGGTGGTCTATAAAATGGTCTGACTTGTTGATAGTTCTTGCTGCAACTGCCTTACTCACACCTTGTTTCTTTAAGAACAAGGATAACACAGCCCTGGCTTCTTCCTTTTCTGCCGCCAACAGAGTAGGAGACAATGGTCTTGAGCTGAAGACTCCATCTATTTCAGAATCAGCTATTGTCATATCAAAAAGAATGATGAAACAGTCAATGCCAAAAACACATGGTAATAAGACCAGAACAAGCACCACTAACTCCTTACCAAGGGATGCTCGACAAGAGAAAGCTTCTCTTGGTAAAGAGATTCGAGTCCTGTGGAAATGGTTTGTCAATGTCAGCACAGTTTTGAAAAGGGTAAAAACGAAACAATGAAGGTATACGTGCTAAAAGAATCACCAAACAAAGCTGGTCCTGCTTAAACCATACTGCAGAAAACCAAAGTCCAACTTCTGCAAATTGTAATGGCAAAGGACAAGCCACATTACTTTTCCAAAGAACATTTGAAAACGGAATTTTGCTAAAATATTGCTCTACTTCAAGTTAATAAACTAATTTTGCTGATTCATCCCTTACAGATGTTGAAACACTCCAAAACCGAAAAAAGGGCTTTCTTAAACAACTAAAGGTATCAAAGATTATGGAAAACAATGAGCCATATTCTACATAATTGAATTTTTCCCTGCCTTTCTGTTTTCATCGTTTTGTTTTCGAGCACTTTGCAGAATATTAATTCATACTCTGAGGTGCTATATCAAAAATATTCTTCCAAGAAATAAGAAGCCACAAAAAAAGGAACCTCAAATATCAACCAGCTAAAAGCAAGCACAGTTTGATCACAAAAATAAAGAGAACTAGTATTTATGTTATCTTCTTTCCCCAATCCTCGGAAAGGTCCTTCCTCAACTCCCCACCCCCAGCGCTACAACCTCAGAAAGACGAAGAATAAAAATGAAAACTTGGAGTACAGTCATTGACATACTAAACCATACAGTAAAACTTGCCGAATAATGACGAGTTTAGCAACAACCCCGTCCGAAATCTTAAACCGATTACACAATTACTGAAAGTCATTACAACCTAACCAACTAGTTCCTCCATGGTCTCCCTGAACATGAACTTATAGAGAAGCAACAATTTTGTACCAGCTAAATACATTTGTCCTAGGATCAAACGAGCGTTTAGAAGAAAACATAAACCGAAGTAGCTTTGAACTGAAAGAATCACCTTGAAATAAAGAGAACTCCTCTGCATGGGTATACAAGATTAGAAGAGGAAAATGCAGTGAAAGCATCCATTATTTATTGTCAGATTTTCTGGGGTTGGCTTGAACGGTAAGCTAGAGTTGGGGTACCAGATAATTCCTCCGATAGGATCTAACGACGCTATTTTTCGTGTGGAGTGACCAAGTTTGTGAGTGTGAGAGAACGACAAGGAGAAGAAATGTCTGGTGCTGGTTCATGTTTGAGTTCGCGTCAGATATCCAGCACCTGCAATCTAACTGTTTTAAAATAATAATATTGAAACGGATAAAAGATAGAAACTTTTTGTTTTACTTATTTTAAAATATCTTATATTATTTAAAATTTTATTATGATATTTAATAAAATTATTTATTAAATTATTAAATTATTTTAATAACTTTATGCGATTCAAGCTCGACATAAAGTTCAATCAAACATGACAGATCACTTAATTCCAAGTCAACCACTCAACCTTAATTCAATTTGACCCAATCGACCCGACCCAGCCCAATCCAAAAGTTTCACAATAAATCACCCTCTTCGTCTCTTATTGCCTAACAAATCCAAACAACCAAGAGAAGCAAAAATAATCCAAAAGCCCAGGAAAGCACCAGAGAAGAGTTCAAGGCCAATGTTATAAATATCGGACTTGATATGTATTTGATTATAGTACGGTACACATGTCGATACTAATCAGGTACCGTTTTAGGTCATTTTTTAAATTTACAAAATAGTCTTTAAATTTTATAAATTTGTAAAATAATCTCTCAATATATTATGTAATTTATAATTTTAGATCAAATATATCTCAAAATATCATAATCATATAAATTTAAAATAACAATTATCTCTTTATTTCTATTAATATTACTTTTCACATATCTTATATTAATAGCCACAATTAATATAAAAAAAATGTTTAATCATCATATAGATATAAAACATTATCATACAAATATAAAATTAAGAATAATATAGGTTTATGTCTCCATAAACATTACAATAAGAGTTCGTATTGAGGAACACATCAAAGTAGAAATAAACTTGAAATAAAAATACTTACAATTAAAAGTTTTATATTTATATTACATCTATAAAATTTAACATATACACCAAATGACATGTCAATACTTTTATATCCAAGATTATCTTCTAACTCACTCTCATCTATCAAACCTCATTACTCAAAAACTCAATCCGTCAAAAGATCGATATGGTCAAGGTAAATTAGATCTACAAAACTACTTTTTTTTATTAAGAATCCTAGTAAATGAATAAAACTAATTTATTAAGAAATTACAAGAAATTATATTTAAGTTAAGAATGATAGTAACATACATTTCCCTAAGCTTAAAGATGTATTGAACAAAGATCAAGTTTTTCAATATTTTATGTTCCAATCTATTCTTTTTCTTTGAATGGATGAATTCAAATGTGTTTTAATTCCTTTCATACCTTGATGCACTCACACATTGACTCAAAAATCTCATTGGTGAAATCTTTGCAATTCTAGAACACCACTCTTGAATTAGTCCCACCAAGCAAGTGTACGAGAACAAAGGTAATATTAAAAAAATAAAATGATGATTACTTTCTAACAATTAACAAAGGTGAAAAAATTATATATAGACCAATATTATGCTTATCTCTTTGATGATAAGCAATGGGCATCCTAAAATTTCCAAAAGCATGCTTATAAATCTCTATTTGTAAGCTTAGGAGATCTTATACTATCTTATGAGCAATAATTGTTGTAATAGTTAATAACATTCTCTTATTAACTTCAGTTTTCATTGTAAAATTTAGTCTAAAATAGATACTAGAATTCAAAAATGCCTCAGCTGCGAATAAGAGAAAGTAAATTTGTCTTTCTCATCTCTCATTGGTAACTTTAAGATAACATGTATACAAAAAAGACATTTTTTGGATAGGCATTAATTGCTTCCTTCGCTCTCTCCATAACATCACAAAAATAACTCATTATTACTTTCTCATCACTATAAGCTAGACAAGGTACTCTTACCAAAGACTTACAAACTCGGATTACAATTTAATACTAACACCAAAATTCATGATGTTCAAGTATAATTATAGAATACTTACTCCAACATTAGACCTGATATACGATGATGTGACTCATTTATTACTTTTAAACATTTATTTCAAATCTTTCTTCATCAGAAAAAAAACACTACAATGATAAGAAATTAGCGGTAAACTTGTTATAGTAGGATGACACAAATTCCTACAATTGTTATAGTAGGATGATTTCACTGGAATGCTTGACCACATTATTGATGAACAAGCAGTGTAAAGTTTAATATGGTTGTTGCTTTGGCAGTATAAGTATCTGTTCTTTTCTATTTGGTGGGTTTTGTGTGTGAAATTGTAATCTGTTAGATTGAATTTTCTCCATTTTTGTTTTATTGATATGGTCTATTTGTGCTGATTAATTTGTATGAAATCTGAATCGTATGTATGATGAGCATTACAGTTGTCCATTGGAATTGAAACTCTGCTTCATATTTGTGTCCTAGAGGATGGTTCTGGGGAGAGTATGGTCGAAATTGTGGATATTGAGCCCACTGTCGAAGGTAGTGCTTCCTCTCAAATGGATGCAGCTGTAGTTGCATCATCTCGAGAATTAGCCAAATTAAGAACTGGAAGGGCACCTGCGGGTGAAGTATTAGTAAACTTTGCCTTGGTATGTTCGTCCATCGTATGATTTTACTGGAATGTTTGACCATATTGTTGTTGAAACAAGCAGCGTAAAGCTCCCCTTGAATCGATTAGCTGTTGTCTCATTCATGGATCCTAAAACCTTATCTGTGAATCCGTATGATCCAAATGTAATAAGTGAAACCTTATCTATGCAGTAAGATTTATGTTGCTCAGGCCCTTAATTATCAATTTTTCTTTTCAATATCATTTATGTGAACCTTAATCTTCCATTGTAGTGATGGGATCAATATTAAATGGTTTAGAGTTAGGCTTAAAAAATGAAAGCTTTCTTGCATCAACTATGATATAATTGTTGGAGTTACCATGATGGGTTCCTTTAATTGCTTAATTAGCCGGCAAAGATTTTTCAATTCTCGTCTGAAATTATGTAATGTAAGGGGATTGAAAGCAGTCAAGTGCCATTTCCGATCCCCAATTTTATATGAGATTGCATTTATCACGTCAATAGCCATCGAAGACAAGAAGTTATGAAGGCCACTAACTTTTACCAAGAGCATGGAAAATAGCATTTACAGCTACTGTAGATCAAAACCTTTACAATGGAACTCCATAGTACATCCTACTTAACAGCCAAGTACTCGGCTAATAGAACTAATCTACTATCTGAACTTTTATCCCTCAAGAGCTTGACTACGCCCTCTATTTACCACAAATGGCCTCCTTTGTCACTAATCTTATGCCTCTGATCCAAAGCTCGGCCACTTCAGAGCCACCATCACAGACGAAGTGCAGCTCCTTGTTCTTGGTGGTTAAGACATGAAACATACCAGGTAGGTCTGCATCACCGGTGTTCTTTCTGTTCCTCTGGAAGGTAGGGCTTGGCCCTAGCTCTGCCTTTCGGCATACAACATTTCTCTTGTTTGATGTACCCCATTTTAGTACTCCAGTATCTGCAACCATTACTATTTGCTTCTCATGAGGAGCTCCCTTTCCTCCTTTGGTGTGCTTCTGTACATGGGAACCTCGTAAAACCAGGTTGCGAGCAAGCTTGTCAAGTATCACCGCTTCTGCATCATTCCCTACACCGTTACTTTTTCTCGCCAGGCACACAGCGGTTTCACCTCTAGCATTCTTGAATTCACAATTAGCCCCTTGAGAAATCAAGACCTCACACATGGCCTTGTGGCCTTCCCTTGCTGCTAACATTAGAGGAGAGTAGCCATCGCCATCAGGAACATTTACGTCATAATCTCTTCTAGTCAATAATTTGACAGCGTCCAAGTCTCCACGACGAGCTGCACAATGTAATGCATAGAATCCTCCCGCATTCTGGTTGCCCCTTTCAAGTGCAAATTCAAGCATTACCTTCTCGAACATATCATGGTTTTGGTTTATTTCAGACAATTTTATTGCACTTTCACCAGCCTTGTTATGTAACTTTACATCAGCGCCTGCATGTACCAGTACCCGGAATACATCAACATGACCCTTCAAAGCCGCAAACATGACAGCTGAGAAACCATTATCATCTTGGTGGTCTAGGTTAATATCTCCCCAAGTAAGCAGTGCATTTGTAGCCTCCACATCACCTGCTTGAGCTGCAATGATTAGAGGAGAAAAAACAGAAATGTTGCTGGATTTGGGAATCTTTCCAGTCCTGATAACGTCAAGGACCGTTTGTTGAAAACCAAGGTTCCATCTACTTGAGGCAGCAAGAGAGCTAGCAGATTGCACAGCAGCGTTAACTAGGCCAAAATCAGCACCCTCCTTGGCCAGTATTCTGAGACATTCTCCATGCTTTTGCTTACCACAAATCATTAAGGCTGTATCACCAGATTCAGTCCTGGAGTTTAGATCACAACCTGAGTCAATTAGGCATTGAAGGACACCTGATAAGCCCAAACGGGCAGCCATGTGAACTGGTCGAGACTTAGATTTCAATGTCTTGATGGGGCACTCCACATCGGCATATGAGCTCAAAAGAACCTTCACAGCTCCTACATTGCCGCAAAGAATAGCATGGTGGAGAAGAGTTCTTCCGTAGTGAGGAGTGTTGGGTGACACGCGTTGCAGAAGCATCCTCAAAATGGTGCCAGTAACTTCAAAAAACTCTACTGCACACCAAGTGATGGCATAGGGCTCAGCTAACCCGGCACCCACACGGAACTCTTCTCCTGTACATGTGTCCCATGACCAAGCTCCTAGTCTCACATCAACATCTATTCTGGCACCACCCTGTCAATCCATTAATCACACATGTTTTCCAGTCATTCAACAGAAATATGCATGACTAAAGGAGGATAACAAAGATGAAACAGGTGTTATCCCACAAAATGGAAAAAAAAGGATAAATAAATCAAAGAAAGATCAATTTTTGTGAGATTGTAATCTGTCATTAACTGTGACCAATTGAGCCTCAAGAACAGATTATAATGTATATTTGTTAAGTGTCTAGAGACAAGATTATCAAGCAACAAACCGATTTCATCATCAACAATTCACCTCAAAAGGACAGAATAAACAAAAAAGGATTAACCTCATTAGAATCATTTACCACCTCTGAATGAATTCTTGCACTTGGAAGGCAAGTATGCTCGAGTAAATCAATCAACTTTTTTAATCTCAATTTCTTAACACTGATAGTTCATAGCAAAGAAGGTGACTGTCAGGCTTGAATGTATTTCTACCACCCTAGTCCTTTAAAGATTTCAACAGAGAGCACAGATGAAAAATCACCTTTAGCAGCATACGTACAACAGCAACCTGCCTGCTGACTACAGCAGCAACAAGCGCAGTACAGTGTACATTGGTATGCAGAGAAGGCTTAGAGGACAGTAGCAGTAATCTACCAGTTGCATTGACGTCCACGCCACACTGCCATTAAGTGAGATCGGCCACATCAATATAGGACGAGTAATTAGTATACTTACTATTCTAGAAGAACCGGTCTCTAATAAAGGAATAATCATAATGCCTGAAGAATGCATAGTTTGGGAAATCCAATGCTTCTCATACTGGGAATGCTATGGGAATTGAAAAGAATATCACTCGGAGATGAAAAATTACCTTGATGAGAGTGTCGACTACATCTACAAATCCTCTGCAGGATGCGGTGAGAAGAGCATGAACAGCAACATGTGGTCGGACCAAATCAGCGCCTATGAGCAGCTCCGCGGACCTTGCCTGCCCGTAACAGCCTGCTTCCAGCAAAGCATCCTCACAAGCTGGCTGAGATGCTCCAGCTTTAAGTAATATCTCCAGTATCTCATGGTGGCTCTCCCTCACAGCTGCTGTTGTTGCAAATCCTCTAAAGAGTTTATGGTTCACATCAGCCCCAATGCTCTGCGATTAAGAGAAGTCAAACCTTTCAGTAATTCGTAAGAACAGCGAATAGGCTCCATAAGGTGCCTTATGCTTACTTCAAAGATTTGTCGCTATGTTTGTTTAAAAGCTTTTATCGGTTAGCGTGAAAAGCTTATCAAGCAAATAATTGCACGGCCATCTACAGACAAAGATGGAAATATTACTGACCTGCTAGACAACACGGCAGGGAAGCTACAGTCAAGTGGGCAACAAATTTTTTTTAATCATTTAATAAATAGAGGGGAATGCACCATGCCCTATAGGCTTCCACCATTAGCCAAAGAGATAACTTAACAGGGGCCCGAGCAGACCATGAATGATTTCAGAAAAAATAAAAAGAAAGAAAAAGTTAAAAGACTTCGATACAAGAGGCTACGTTGAAATCAAAATTTCCAACTTTTAAGGCCTATTCACAAATATTCATTGCTCCACAAAGGCATCGACAAGGTTACCAGAAAACGATAATTCTTATCTGTCCTTGTCAAGACCAAATCATAAATACCCATTATTATGACTCGCCAAAAGTTTCGTTACAACACCAAGTTTCGCTGACAACTAAAATTGACTCGATTGAAATCTTACAGAGAAAATACATCCTCCAGTAAATAACTTGCTAGATATCAGAGTAACATGAAACTAAACTACCGCAAATTCCATACAAGTAAAGGCAGAGTTAGTCGTAGACAACCCCGACCTGATTCACTTCTAGAAAGAAAGAAAAAAACGTAAACAAAATAGAGAAAAAGCTCCAATCAAATTGATTGATGTGTAAGCCGACCACTAAAACTGGGACCACTAAATATGGGATTAGATTGAATTTAACTCCCAGTACATTGCCTGCGAAGCTGAAATGTGAAAACTTTTCCCCAGAAGAGAGACTAAAGCATGAAGAGATTTGCGAAGTGAAAATTATCCAAAATTTTAGCGAATTTCAAATTCATTCGACAGAGGAAGTTAAAAAATCAAACAAACTAGATAAAAAGGAGCTTATACAATACATTCCTTCTCTTTCCAAGATTTAGGAAGATAAAAATAAGAAAAGAAAGGTCACACATTTCAACTGAAACCGCTACACGAAATGAGACTCCAGGAGAAATTCCAATTGGAAAGCTCCGAGTCCGACCTTTCTTTTGTTTTTCCTTTTCCATTTTTTCCAGCAACTAAACTAACAAATATTTTGCTGACAAATGTTAGGAAAAGCGCATTTAACGCCGATAGATTTGTGGTCCACATGATCCGGACAGTGTACAATGCTTGCTAGCTCAAATCAGGGTCAGAAAGAGTCATTAGGTTGGAAACCAAGGAGCTTTTAAATTTTCAAATGCAACGTAAAAGAAAATGTAGCGATCGCATTACCAGCAATCTCTTGACGAGAGCGACATGTCCTCCATGAACGGCGAGGAACAGAGCGGTTACGTCGGTTTTAAACTCCTCGAAGTCCACGCGAACTTCGCAG
>JAOQMM010000008.1:7260062-7280794 GCA_027563515.1 Erythroxylum platyclados | reverse complement strand
ATTTCAAGTTTTGTCTAAGTTCTGAGCCACTTAGAATCCGAATTAGGAATAGCCTTAAGCATGAAAAATGCTAGGAAGATAAGGTGATTGAAAAGGATGCTATTTGAGTCAAGTGTATTGAACAAAATTGAGTTAAAACTTGCGTGGATAAGTTTGTAAGATTTCCTTCAATTTATTTAACCTAAAAACTTCTTTTTATCATACCTTACCTAAGTCATGTTACAATCCTTATCAAGTCCTTTTGATTTATGCATTAGGTTCATTTTTGTTAAGTGGTGGAGATATGATTCATGAGCAAACTTATGGAAATAATTCTCTATGCTTTGATTTGAAAGCTTAATGAACCTTAAACACTTTGGGTGTATGGAGCAGAATCCATGAGAGGGTATCAAGTCTTGTTTCGTTTAATTTTGATGGAATTGATGAGATGTTATATTTTAATTCTAAGAATGTATCCTATGAGTGTTTGTTAGAATTGATGAGATGCTATGTTTTAATTATAAAAATGTATCCAATGAGTGTTTGTTCTCTAAATTATTATTTTATCATAAATCTTTAATATATATTAGCTTTTTGGGATATTTCTGAATAATATGAAAGAGAATAAGATGTTGTTATGAGGATGAGTGATGTATTGAATTAATATATGCTTGAGGACAAGTATGAGTTCGCTGTGGAAAAATTTGATAAGATTTTATTTAGTTATGTTTATTAAAATTATCTCTTTTGTTTTGGCTTTATCCTCTTTTTAACCTTATGTCTCTTATCCCTAGGAGGTCTTCCTCCACTAGTAGGTTTTTAATAAGTTAAGCAGAAATTCAAAAAGGTTTAACATTTATAATTTATCATCCCTTAACTATTACACTTCTTAAAGATTTGAAAATTCATAACAAACTTGTTCACACTCAACTTATTAATAGATACAATTTTAAACTTCAATTTATAACTCATTTAATAAATTAATAAAAATTTAATAAAAATGAACCTTAACTCGTTAAAGCTTGTGAATAGCTGATTATAGACTTGTCATGAAATTTATCGTTTTATAGATTTATCACATGTTTATTCATGAAATAATATTTTATTTTATTGTGGCATTATAATTTTATTTTTAATAAAGTTTGCATTATAAACTTTGATCTTCTCAAATAGCTCATCAAATTTTGATTTTAAGAAACTTATTTAATCCCACTGTGAGAAAGATGGTGTATTGATAGATATTGGGCAAGGATTTTCCCAATTTTTAGTAAGATATTATTTTTAATTGATATAGTAGAAGATATTTTGGAACATGGAGCTACCTCTTCAAATTGTTTGTCAATATAACCCCCACACTAAGTTATAAGGAAAGCACATTTGTTATTGGGTTTTGTGGATTGCAATACCCATTATATGTATTTACAAAAACAATGGCCCGAATGGAACTCGGGCCTTGAGTGGAAAACGATTGCCAACGTCACAGCTAAAGATGTGCCAACACCGTTCAACAACCGGTAATTCAGTCGTTGAATTTGAGAGGAGTAGCAGTGACCAGATAATCCAGAAATGGCGTCAACTACCCTGGAAGATGAGAAGAAGCAGAGTACAGTACCCACTTCTTCTTCTTGATTCTAAAATTATGTTAAATAAACACTTATATTAAATATATGAGATAGCAATGGAGGATAAGAATTTCACCGGAAAAAGTCATGATATTGGTCTCATTTTTTTCAGGTTCTGGTAAAAGGGTCGCTGTTGTTGGTGCAGGTGTCAGGTAGTTTGCTTTGCTGTTCCAGTCCATTACTCAATTGTCTAATCTATGGACTATTGACCAGTTCATCGACTCCTTTTAAGGTTTTCCAAGTGAAGAAGTGTTTTTGCATGTAATAAAGGAGAAATGTTTGTTACCTTTTGAATACTTTTTGTCTTTTACTTACGATATAAAAGTTAATCCAGGAAATATTGGTCTTATTCCTCTTGATGTTTCAAGAGCCTGGGTATTCAACTCGGAATTTTGTGTCTCTCTTATGGTTTATAAATTATTTTGGGATATCTACCATATGAGGGATGCTCACATATGTCAATGTATGTTGAAGCGGGCTTGCTGCAGCTTACAAGCTAAAGTCACATGGCTTGAAGGTCACAGTATTTGAAGCGGAAGGAAGAGCTGGAGGGAAACTGAGAAGTGTTTCGGATCATGGTCTTATATGGGACGAGGGTGCTAATACCATGGTACATTAGTCCAAGCTGTTATGTTAGATTATTTAGTGGTCAACTTTTATCTTTCACTGGGGGAAACTTTGATGAGTTAGAACTACATCTATCTGTCAGGGGAGAAGTTCCTTTAGCTCCTTGAGAAAGATGCCGAGATTCTTGACATTTGATGATGATGATTCTATTGATGCCTCGTACTGTAGTTTATTTTTGTTTATTTCCTACTTTGTACAGACTGAGAGTGAGAAGGAGGTCAGAACTCTACTTGATAATCTTGGACTACGAGACAAGCAACAATTCGTAAGGTTTCCTGTATCATCATGAATGTATACGTGCTCTTTTTCCCGTGAACAAAAGAACCATAAACCTTTTGATCACATTCTTTCAGTTAATACAACAATTGTTGTTGTGGTCTTTAGTTTGGGATGCCAACACGATTTTGAAATGGCTTCGTTTGTGGTGCTCAATAGCGTGAAGTATGCTTAGTAGTTCTTAGGTTCCCTTTTGAAGTTTATAGCTCATAATCTGCCTTACTATTTTTTTGTGAAATGTCTCAGCCAATATCACAGAACAAGCGATATATTGTAAGAAATGGGAAGCCAGTGCTGGTACATTCACCTTTTTGTGTATTTGCTTCCAACAGATATTGCTTCTCTTATAGCAAGATTAGTCTTCCTTTCAAATGCATCGATTGTTTTGTCTCACTGGTAGCATTTGGTTTCTGAATTTTGAAAACCAGTTACCCACAAATCCCATTGCGCTGATCACAAGCCACATTCTTTCTGTGCAATCAAAGGTTTGTTCATCTGGAATTAATTTTAGTATCTTAGAACTAGTCCTAAGCTTAATTTCTTGAATATGCAATCCCTGTGCATGCTTATGCATGTATTGTTGTGTTTGCAGTTTCATATCATTCTGGAGCCCTTTTTGTGGAAGAGAAGTGAGTGTTCAAAGAAGTGTGATAATAACACACATGAAAGGTAAGAAATAGAATTTGCCATAGCAATATACTCAGTACTATTGCATTTTGTAAATTCCTTTCTGTTTCACATTTTAGGCATTATCTTACTTTTTTGATTCTCTGCAGTGTTCGTGAGTTTTTTCAGCGTCATTTTGGAAAAGAGGTATGATGTCTCACTTTAACATCAGAAGACATTAAAATAACAGTTTTAAAAGTTTGAGTAAAAGATGGTTATTCTTTTTGTTCTCTGCAGGTTGTTGATTATCTTGTTGATCCTTTTGTTGCGGGCTCAAGTGCTGGAGATCCTGACTCTCTTTCTGTAAGTAGTAGTCTGACTGGGGACCGGCTTGCCTTCTATTAAATTCATGATTTATTTCACCATTGTTAAGAATCAGTCATCCTGGCTCAATTATACAAGATCCGTTGAGCTGGATATCCTTTTATGCCATGCATAATCCAATAGATATATTTGCTAAAAATGGTATCATGAATTGTATCAGGCTTCTGAAGCCCGATGTCAGTTTTAAGCAACTGCTTTTAGTAGCCAGTAGTCCACGTACTTGAAAAAGAGTCTTCGCCATTTCTTCTCTTCATAACATGTTCCACAAGCTCAACCATCTTGTTCCTTTTTCTGTTTTAGGCACAATATTCTTTTCCAGAGCTTTGGAATTTAGAGAAACGGTAATTTACAGCTTAGTTTTTTATTACCTACACTTGTATGCTAAGAGTGTTTCATTGGAAAATGATTTAGAACTATTGTCTTGACATCAATAACCTTTTGTAAAATGTTCATACTTGCTGCTTGATTCACTTAAGTTGATGAAGTGCAAATATTGTTACTTTTACAAGATTTGGTTCCATAATAGCCGGGGCTATTCAAGCAAAGTTATTTGCCAAAAGGGAGAAGAGTGAAGATGGGAAGTCTGCTCAAGAAAAAAGGAAATATCGACGTGGTTCATTTTCTTTTCTAGGTGGAATGCAGGTAGATGTAGTGGATACCTTTTCCTTCTCACATGATCTAGCATAGGTGTTTCTGCTTATATTTCTTTGTATCCTTTGGTTATATTATCTATGCTACTATTGGTGTCATCAAAGTTCAACAGGATCATTTTTATTGGTTATGGGTTTGCAGCTCAACCTATGTCTTTATCGGCATAAGTAATGGTGCTTGATTTTGGCATTCTAAACTTTAGTTATCCTGTTTTGGAGATGGATAGCTTATAACTATAACTTCTATGTTGGGGGAAAACTAGCTAAACTTGTAGGCTTGTTACAAGTCCATGCAAAAACCAGCCGCAGAACATAATGTTATTTACTAAAAATTAAATATTTTTTCTGATTTCTAATTATGCAGACTCTCACTGCCACACTATGCAAAGAGCTTGGGGAGGACAACCTAAAGCTGGGATCAAAGGTGCTTTCATTGTCATATGTTCATGATGAGAAGTTAGAGAACTGGTCAATTTCTCATGCTTCAAAGGGTGGCAAGCATTCACAGAACTCATCTTATGATGCTGTCATCATGACGGTTAGTGGTTTTGGTAGCAGCAATTGTTTGGGGTGCTTATGTTGTTTTTTATTGAGACACTGCATGGTATAGTATCTAAGTCAACATGCCTAGCCAGATAAAAATTACTTCTTTAGCATGGTGAGTGCTTAAAAACTGTTACAATTATTCTATGTTGCTTGAATGGAATAAAGATGGAAAGAGACAGAAGAAGCACCTAGGGACATTCAGATATTAGCTGTTAAACCCATTCTGAACTTCTACTGCATAGCTAGTTTCAGAGTAAGTTTGATGTCTTGGTCAACCTATAATTCAGGATGTCCATTACTGAAAATGCACCTTTCAGTAACTGAATGATTTATTGGAAAACTTTCCCCTTTCTTTGAATAACACAATTCCATATTGCATTCTCTAACCTAAACACATTCATGTAAATACACATCCTCTAAGACCATGCCTCGTTATGAACTTGTTTTTCTCAGGCACCACTATGCAATGTCAAAGAAATAAAGATTACAAGAGACAGAAATCTCTTTCCCCTGGACTTTATTCCTGAGGTACTAATTCCTATGGCAACATTGTCATCCTTGGAAATTGCAGAGCTTTCCATCAACTCAGAAACTGGGGCCATATTCCTATATATGCATCTTTACCTATCACTTTAATTTTTAAGCAAATAATCTTTTCATGGTTAATGGGTACAGTCTAAAAGTAAATATCGCAAGCAACATGTATTTTGTATAATGACCATTTCCTTTTTTTTAAAGTTTGTTATCATTTGGAGCAAAAAGGAACTGCTGGTACTTTGAATGCAGAGATAAAAGAGATATCTAATCTGCCCTACTATTTAGTAGTTCATTTTGCATCACTAACTCTCTTCAGCATTATTTTGATGGTAGGTGAGCTACATGCCACTATCTATCATAATTACAACATTTAAAAAGGAGAATGTTAGGAGACCCGTCGAAGGATTTGGAGTTCTTGTTCCCTCGAAAGAGGGAAAAAATGGTTTAAAAACTCTTGGTAATACTCAACACTACCCAATGCAACTAAATACCTTGCATTTTCTTTCTTAACTTATTACAAGTTGTGCTCTCGTGTGTAGGTACACTTTTTTCCTCTATGATGTTTCCTGATCGTGCACCCAATGACCTTTATCTCTATACATCCTTTGTTGGTGGGAGTCGAAACAGGGAACTAGCCAAAGCTACAGCGTAAGAGGGACCTCTTATACTTCTGTTTTGAAAAATATAAGCCAATTCAAAATACATCCATGTAGCTTTATACTCAGGAAAAACCTTGCTTCTCTATGTTCACATATAATTACCTGATGTTTCAGGGAGGATCTGAAACACATTGTAACTTCTGATCTCAGACAGTTGTTAGGGGTTGAGGGAGAGCCTACATTTATGAAGTATGCATATACCTATTTTATACGCTTATGCTCCAGCTGAAATAAATGTTTGGAGATGAATCACTAGAACATTTTGATGCAGTCATTTTTACTGGAGTAAAGCATTTCCCTTGTATGGAAGGAACTACAATGCAGTACTGGAAGCGATCGAGACAATGGAGAAAAACCTTCCTGGATTCTTCTATGCTGGTAACTGTTTATAGATAATTTGTATAATTTTCAGGATTGTTGAAGGACAAGTGACCTTAGAATCTTCTAGCAACTGTCATTAAAACCTGTAATATGTGCCTCCTTGCCAGGAAACCATAGAGGTGGATTGGCTGTCGGCAAAGCTATGGCCTCAGGATGCAAAGCAGCTGATCTCGTGATCTCCTACTTGGAGTCTTCATCAGATGGCAACATTATGAATGAATAGGCATAGTTCGTACCTTTTTCTTTGTCGAGTAATCTGACCCTCCCCTCTTTCGTAAGAGATTATATAAAAACATGCAAGCTAAGAAAGTTGGTTGTCGCCAACATTTCATTTACATCCACCGTCACAGACAGTTTCAACTATTTTCTAATGAAGCTTGATTCCCAGAGACCAGCTGTCAGCGATCCAAAAACATGCAACAACAAAAAATTCAAACTATTTTGAACCCCTGTTATTGTTGATGCGTTTTATTTTCAATCTTCGAATTCCCAATTATGAAAATAGTTTCCTAATTTTGTTTTCCATAAGGAAAAAGGTGAAAATTTAATTTTAATATTTTCGCTAAATTATACTTTAACGTTTTAAAATAAAATTTAATGTTTACAAAATATTTAAAATAAACTTTTAGAAATTTGTTATGTTAGTGTTGATAAAATATTAATTTATTTATTTTTATTAGACATGTGAGTCTTATTACGTTACGTGTCTTATACCAACGTCTTGTCCAATAATTCTCAAACTCTTTGGAGGTATACTTGTTTTTATTGTTAGTTTGGACATACTTTTAACTCTCTCATTGTCTCCCTTTTAAACATGATATGAAATCCCCTAACGGTCTTAAACATTTGACTTTTTGTTTTTAGTATAAATACCCAAGTCTTACGATTAGCATTATTAATAAAAGTAATAAAGTATTTGTTACTACTTAAGGACTCTATCTCTATGGAACCACATACGTCAGAGTATACCGGCTTCAACTTAGTCTTCCTTCTAATAGACCTTTTATGAAAAAAAAACTCGATGTTGCTTTCAAAATATGCAATGATCATAGGGGTTGAGGGAAATAATAATCTTCTTAGGATGAGTGATTTGACAGCTAGAAATTTTATCTTTTTCACTAATATGCCCCAACTGTCAGTGTCATAAATCTAAAGAATTGTTCCCTTTAACTATATGTAGTTCTTTCAGCATACACCTTCAAGTGTGTCTTGTATAGGGTGCAACACAATCTACCAAGAGCAATTGTTAATGCTCCTTTAGACATTTTCCACTTTCTAGCCTCAAATGTGTGTTGATATCCTTCTTATTCAAGCACATTTGCAGACGACAAATTAAGGCGTAAGTCAATAATACATCAAACTCCTCTTAAAGTTAACATGCACCCAACATGAGTCTCAACTTAGATGTCACCCATATTGCTGATGCTATTGAAGCTCTAATTGTCTATCTACACACTTTTAAAATCATCACTCCTATAATTAGTGAAGTATTCCCTCTTTGTAACACAATGATATGAAACCTTTGTATTAACAAGGCATTCAGAATTGAGTGACTAATGTAGAGACACTCACTGGTCACACAAATCAATGACAACTCATCATCTATACTTGAGGTTGTTATTGTAGTGTTATTGTCATATGCATCTTTTTGGTTCTCTTGCTTCTTCTAGTCTCTCTTTCCCTTGTAATAGAATGTCTTTATATGACCAGGTTTGGTGCAGTAGTGATACGTTGTGGTCTTCTTACCATCTCTAAACTTGAATATATTATTAAACTTGTCCTGGCCTTTGGAGCCTCTACTTTTGCTTTTTGCTCTATTTCTATCATAAGAGCTTGTATATTATTGACACTGATTTTCTTCCTCCTAATCTCTTTACTGCTCTCTTTAATTACATCCAAAGAAAGAATCACTATTTAAAGTAGAGTTGCTGATAGTTACATCTAAAATTTCCCAACTATCTGGTAAGAAACTTAATAGAAATAAAATTTGTAACTCATCATTAAGGATGATCTTCATGGTGGTCAGCTTGTTGATGATATCTTGAAAATTATTGAAATGATCCAACACAAATTTCCTAGCCTTTAACCTCAAGTTCACAAGCTTCTTAATCATGGAGCCCTTATTTTAAGCAATCTTTCTCTCATAAAAACCCTTCAATTTCTTTCACAACTCGAAAGGATCCGTCTCTTAAGATGCTAGATTGAATATGCTAATATCAATCTACTGTCTAATAGTTACCAAGGTTTTTTACTTCACCTTTTCCTACCCTTTTCTGTTATCTTTTTCGACTTAAATGGGACATTGTTTTTTATACTTGTCTACATTGATTAGATCATAGAGATCCTTATAATACATGAGATCTTCCATCATAGGTTTTCATATTGAGTAGTTAGTTGATGTCAACTTCACTATAGAGCTACTATCACTCTTCATACTTAAGGCTCTGATACCAGTTGTTGGACTCCAAGCATTAACACCCTTAAGATCAGTATGATCACTCAACTAATAACAAACTACTCAAACAATAAAGATGACTAAAAGATAAATTGCACACATGATTTAACATAGAAAACCCTTCAATGTAGAGGTAGAAATCACAAGATAAACTGACAATAAATCCACTTAATCAAATAGCAAGATATAAGTGTTATAAGTTTTAAGCTATCTTACTCAAGTACACCTCAAAAAACAAGCATAGCTAAAGTCTCTTTTAGCTCTCCATCAAAACTTTGAGGATTGAGTTCAAATATATATATATATATATATATATACACCAGTACTACTCTCAACTAATCATGAAAATCAAAATTTAATAAAACTATAGTTAAATAATGTTATTTGGACTCAAAACCTCTTCTTTTATAGAGTGTTTCTATCTTATGCAACTTCAATCTTTCGAACTTTTCCTTCAATCTCAAAAGGATAAGATTTTATACCACTTGTAGTCACCTATACAGTTGTATGTGGTGATTGTGTCTCTAAAAAACTCGACATCATAGAGATACATGATCTTAGAGACTTACACAGTCAGCAAACACGATTGTATCCACCAATGACCTATTAAGGTAGTACTTAAGTAGTTAAAGATATGAACCACCAACTAAGTAAGACTTAGTGGCCTTGTGTTTACATTATTATATTTTTGCTCATCATGTTTTTAAATACCTATAAATTGCTCATTTGAGCAAAGATTTTCAACATAAAAAGAGTTGGAGTATTATACTTTGTAACTATTGTCAGAGTTAAAAAAAACTTAGCATTTTTGTCTAATCTTTGTATATCCTTTCTCTTTTACTGCAAAATTTGATATTAAATCGTGAATAGGAGAAAATTTGGATGAAGTTAAGCTCCTATCAGGGATATGCCACATCAATGCTAACAAGACATAATTAATCATTTTTATTAGACAAATAGGTCCATTGTGACACGTGTATACTAAGTATTAAAGTAAGATCCACTTATCTTATTAAACTTAAATCAATTTTAGTTTTATTTTTTAATTTTGTCTAATTTTTTAAAAACTCTAGTAAAACCTATTAAACTTGAATTAGTCCAAATAATATAACTTTACCGTAATTAAACTCCTTTAAACCTAGAAAACTCTAATTACCCTAAATTTTCAAATTTATTAATCTCCTCCATCACTGCCCTCATTTAGGAGATTTTCAATAACAAACGTGGTAGTTCAACTTTATCTTTGAGTATGACAAGAGCTTCTCCAATTCAAGAAACATCCACGATAATCTGGATGTGCACAAATAAGACCAACTAAAAGTAACCTTACTATATTCTTCAGTTTTGTCATGGATCAACGACATTGATAATATTTCCTCCTTTATATTGATCCCAAACTCATTCCACGATAAAAGAGGATGACGACATTGAAGGTGGGAGGGGGGTGATGGCGATGTACTGAAGAGAGCTGGAGTTAAGAACAGTGACGAAGGAGGTTCATCAATTTGATAATATAGAGTGAAAACATTTTCTATTTTATTAGATGTCATCTGTTCATGTAAACTTTTTAAGAATTGCCACATTACATGACAAGCTTAATTGGTGGATTCAGACATTATCCTTTTCCTTTCATCAACATAAGTTAATGGCACTTGTTTCAGTTGATCCGTTGTCTTATTCAATCGGTGTTAACTTCTAGTTAGTTGCATGTGCAAAAGCTTTGTTTCAGGTTGTATTTGAATGACTGGAACATAACCATGTACATGGTGAAAGGCTGGACTCCTATATGAAATTGAACCTCGTGATACTGCTGAGTAGTTAAACAATAACTGCATGAAATTTTGAATTATAAGGTAATATTCAAAGTAACTTACAGAAGTGCCAACATCAACATTTCCTAGGCTTCTAGAAATGCAGGTTCTTCAAAATTTTACCAATCAGTTGGTTGAGGGATCTGTCAGAACGCTTAAGAAACAAGGGAAGGAAGGGAGGAAGGAAGGAAGGAGAGAAGTCAAATCCCACAGAACCAACAGAAACAGAAAGATGTTGAGAGACTCAGTTTCTGCAGATGTATCTATCTGGATGGCTACGTCTCAACCTTTCTGTAAAGATTACCTTCATTCTTTAACTTCACCAAATCAAGAGGAACAAACGTCAAGTCTGTTTGTGTAACCCACCAAATATTTTTGGATGTTGGTAGTGGCCAAAGGCAGTTAAGATAGTCATAACTTTAAAAAAACTCCACTCAAAATAACATTTTGACATTTAATGAAAAAATAAGTGTGTTTCTGTAGCATGACTTAGAAAAAAGTTTTCTCTTCTCGATCTAATTATTTTTAATAACTATAGTTTTAAATTATTTTAAAAGGGATTTGTATTTATCAATATTTTCAAAACCGAACCAAAAGTTAAACCTGTTTAAGGTTTAAAAGATTCAACCAATATTAGACTATCATAAATCTAGTTAAAAAATAAATAAAATTAAAAATTTGTAAAATGATTGAAGAAGATCTTCTTTCCCATTAAAAAATTTAAAGTTTAATTAAAAAAGGAGACTGTTTAATTAAAATTAATCAGTTTATTTTAGTTTCTAAAAGCTGATTAGTTTACAAAAACTAGTCGATTAATTAATAAACTAATCGGTTTTTAATAACAAAGATTATTAAACTAAATCAATTTAAAAAATTAAAAATTGAATAAAAATTTTGAAAAATTTAAAATTTTTATTATTAGATAGAACCAATTTGGTTTTTAAATAGTTGTATTTACATGAAGGTATGATAAATAGAAAATTTAAGCAACTTTTTTTTATTAAAAAAAAAGGTACTATTTTTAAACATCACTATTTTGCTATTTTGATTAAAAAAAATTTGTATTATCATTTGTGTTTTTGTTAGAAATCAAGTACTTTCGTAATCAAAACAAATTTGAAAAATCAAGTTTAAATTCTAGATTTGGATTTTTGGGAAATGTATTTCTAACAGCGACTTAGTGACTTAACAAAGCCTTGTCGGCCGAATCTAAGCCAACCAAGCTAGAAAACGACACCCTACCCATGAATACCTCCACGCGCGACCACTGTTCGTGAGTTTCTCCTAAATAAAAGATTCCTGTGTCACACAAACGATCAGACAGACCAGTCAATGCAGTGATTGAAGCGTGTCATAAGCACTCCATCGAAGCGCGTGATATTACCACTGATATCACTAATCCTCAGCTTCGTTCAGTCTGGCATGGCACTTCTCTTCACAACAATGAGGACCAAATTATAAAAAATCAAAGAGAGAGAAATTATTTTTATCTGTAAAAGGACAGGTTTTTATTTTTTCATATTATTCGACCAATTTTGGAAATTCTCCATCATGATCATCACATCTAACTTTAGTTCAATAATTTATTCTTATATATACTATTTTCATTACCGGACATTCTTCATTCTTAGTTACTTGCAGCTGTCTCTTACCTCACACACACTCTCAGATACTGCAAAGGAGACGTTTCTTGTGCACTGGCTTTTCAGGTAGAAGAAAATGTGGTGAATATAATCCTCAAATTTTACTTCTTTCTGTTGATCTGTGTGCTCTTTCGTTGAGTGGAATGCTTCTAGCTGCGTTTGCATTTTGATTCTTTTGCTTTGTCCTGTCGAGTTTCAGCTCAAAGATTGAAATTTTAGCTGGTTTAAGTCTATTCTTTGGTTGATTTAATGTGGGGATCCAGTGGGTAGTGTGTGAATGTCAATGCTTTTCAGTCACTAGGTAAAAGTTGTTGCATGCATTTATATTTGCTTGGATTTTCAGGATGGGCTAATCCAAGATGTGGTTTTTGAGCTAACTTAGGCCGCAGTTTTCGTAGATTTGATGTTTGATCTTCATTTCTCTTTTGTTTAACCAGCTATAAGCCTATAATAGTCTCGAAGTTTGTTGATTTACTGTAGTTACAAAGTTGATCTGTATTTATGTATGCACTTAATGCTATGTCCTGCACCGGATAGTTTCTGTTTCTTTGTTGTTAAGCGGATCTTAGTTGCATTTATAGTGTACAGCATTTATTATCTGCTGTTTTCTCTTTTCTTCTAGCTTGATTTCTTGACAAATGTTTATTATCATTCTTATCCGACTTGAAATCAAGCGTGCTCTAGTTTTGGATGGAGAAACTATGCTGGTAGTTGTGGAAATGTTAGAGAGAACTTGAAATTCTGGGTTATCTGATGCTCTCCTTTTACCTTATTTTCTAGCAATCAAATTAAAATTCTTTATTGACATATTGAAATGATTTGTTTTCCTTATTTGTTGTTAGCATTTTATAATGGATCATATTTTGTGATCCATACATTTTGTATCGGCTTACATGCTTATGGTGGGTTTTTTTTTTTTTATATTGCAGGGATTCAGAGATCTTCTTGTTTAATGTTGATAGGCAGATAACAGCTGGTGTTTACGTTGGCAGAGTGGAGTTATTTATTGGAAAATGGTTCTTGGTCTCAGTGCAAAGGGCAAGAAAAGTGCATCACTTCAAGTGAATTATTTGATTCATATTCAAGAGGTTAAGCCATGGCCGCCGTCTCAATCACTTAGATCTCTCCGCTCAGTTCTGATTCAATGGGAAGGTGGTGGTCGTTGTTCGGGATCTACCAACACTGTTGTTCCTTCACTTGGATCTATTGTTGGTGAAGGGAAAATTGAGTTTAATGAATCCTTTAGATTACCTGTGATTTTGGTAAGGGATATGTCTATCAAAGGCAAGGATGGTGATACTTTCCAGAAAAATTGTGTGGAATTCAACTTATGCGAACCTCGCAGGGATAAGATGCAATTATTGGCAACTGCTCTAATTGACTTGGCAGATTATGGTGTTATCAAAGAGCCTATGTTCATTAGTGTTCCAATGAACAGCAAGAGGAGCTTTAGGAACACATCCGAGCCGATGCTCTATATTAAAGTGCAGCCAATTGATAAGGGTAGCTCTGGCTCTTCCTCAAGGGATGGTCTGGCAAAAGTGAGTTCACTTGACAAGAATGGAGAATCAGTTTCAGCATTGATGAATGAAGAATATGCTGAGGAAGCTGAAGTTTCCTCATTCACTGATGATGATGTCTCCTCACACTCATCTTTGACTAATGGAAGTTTGGCCTCCCAAAATGGAGAGGTAATTATGCTCTTCATGCTATCTTTTTCTTTTCAATATCTCCCTTCAGTGCTTTTATTTATCTGATGTCAGTTTCACATGGTTACTTTGGCTTCTATCAACTTATGCTACCATTCCTCTCATTATTAAATTTTTCAGTCCATATGAACCTGACTGAGTTGATGGATAAATAGTGACATGTACTGCAAAGTAGTGCTATGAGACAGCTCACCTCTATTATTAAATGCAACTAAAGATTGGCTGCTGATAATTTCAATTGTGATATCGTTAATGGAAACAGCCTCTGTTACTCTGTCATTAGATCATTATTCCTAATAAATTTCTTTTTCTTGGCATCAGAATGGAACAGAGAGCAAAGGACTGCTTAGCAAGGATCACAGCTTAGGTAAAAAACTTGCCCTTGAAAATGACATTTCACCACCAGAGAATTCTGATGAAGGTTCATGTGCTCTTCCTCTGCATTTATGTTCTGATTTTTGGGTCACAATAAATGGTAATGGCTCTATGTTGCCTCCTCTGACTCTTGTTCTATGTTAATCCAAACAAATGATGCAGCTCAAAGTTTCCATTCTTCATCACCTTGTACTTCTCAAGATAAAAGGGAAGCGGCCAATACAAGCACAGTAAGTGAGAGGCATCTGGATATAGTGCTGGAGGCTCATGACAAAGTTCCTAGCATCAAAAGCATAGCTGAAGTTGATACTGAACAGGACAGTAAGCAAAATGCAACAGGTTACTTTCCAGATGAGTATGAAAATCCATCAGCAAGCAATCTCAGTTTTACAAATTCTGGTGATCTTCTAGTTAATGAAGCAGATTGTGGAAAACATCAGGGGGCTGGAAAATGTTCTCTGGAGGATACTCCACAGGAAAGTGTAAATATTAGTTCCACTCAGGACATGATTGAAAAGGAACCACATGAGAATGAATCCAGAACACTAGTCGATACCTTGGCTCAAGTTTCTACGAGATGTGATGGCTCACCTATGAGTGATTCTCTTTCTTCCACGACAGAAACTGGAATGAAGGAAAATGTCCCCAAAATTGATAGATTAAAACTTGTTAAATCTGTTAGGTCACAGTCAGATTCTGTTAGGAGCAGCAAATTTGTGAGCAAAAGTCAGCACAATGAAGTGACAGAATTTGCTGCCTCAGGAGAACTAGACAAAAGTGCGGGGAACTTTAAAGTTACCGAACGAGTAAATTCGAAGGTTTATCAAACGAATTCAAGAACCACCAATATGGACAACAGAATCCAGAAACTGGAATTCAAAATAAAGATGCTTGAGGGGGAACTAAGAGAAGCTGCCGCTATTGAGGCTGCTCTTTACGCAGTTGTTGCTGAGCATGGAAGCTCCATGAGCAAGGTACATGCTCCAGCTAGGCGTCTCTCCAGGCTTTATCTTCATGCTTGTAAAGAATATTCGCAAACCAGAAGAGCTAGTGCTGCAAAAAGTTCTGCATCAGGACTCGTTCTAGTCGCCAAAGCATGTGGAAATGATGTCCCAAGGTATTTAAAAATCATATCTTTTCAACCATTTTCACTGATGTCTTTAACTGTGCAATTAATTTTCACTCTAAAGCATGAAGCTTGGACTGAAAAAGTAATTGTAGGGTTGCAGATTAGTTTACTAATTTTTACTAAACTTTTTATCCGTATCATCTTTATTTACCAGAAAGGTTCTTAAAATTTTGTTGGTGACTTATTGTTACTGAACTTATAACTACAGGTTGACATTTTGGTTATCAAACTGTGTTGTTTTGAGAACTATTATTTGTCAAGCAATCAGTGATGAAGTGCTACGGCTTCCGACAAGACCACAAAAGGATAAGAATGTTGTTACGGAAAGAAGGAATAATAAATCTACTTTAAATTGGAAGATTTCAGCTAGCCAAATGGAGAACAAGAATGAAGCTTATGGAGATTTAGGTGACTGGGAGGACCCACAAAAACTTGTATCAGTCCTAGAAAAAGTTGAAGCTTGGATCTTCACCCGAATTGTTGAATCCATCTGGTGGCAGGTTTTCTACCTCACTAATTTTTTCCGACTGAAATGATAAATCACTATGTGCTGTCTTAAATTTGAAGGCAATTAACTTGGTGAGTGATTTATATTCTGTATTCTCTTACAGACGCTTACACCACACATGCAATCTGCGGCTACGAGGTCCATCAATATATTATTAGGTGCTGGCTCAAAGAAGAATCTCGGAAGGACTTCTAGTTCATGTGATGAAGACCAAGTAAACTTTTCTCAGGGCCTTTGGAAGAAAGCTTTCAAGGATGCCTGTGAAAGACTTTGTCCTGTTCGAGCTGCGGGGCATGAGTGTGGCTGTTTACCTGTGCTAGCCAGACTGGTAGGTTGTGGTCAACTTACTGACAAGTTGCATGTTTTATGTGATTATGGCACCCTAATGGCTGCATTTTTCATTTAATTGTTTTGTAGATAATGGAGCAATGTGTGGCTAGGTTAGATGTAGCAATGTTCAATGCCATCCTCCGGGAATCAGCTGATGATATTCCGACTGATCCAGTTTCTGATCCCATTAGTGATTCAAAGGTTCTTCCCATTCCAGCTGGGAGATCGAGTTTTGGGGCTGGTGCTCAGCTGAAAACTGCGGTAAGGAATGCTTACTTATTAAGACAACTTTTCTGCATTTAATATTTTACCCAACATGAAAGCTAGTGTATGGTGAAAGTTCATCTTAGGTTTTCAAACCATGCTCTGATCTTAATGTAAAAAATTCAATAATCAAAAGACTTTATTTCTCTCTCTTTTTCTGAAAGCAGATTGGAAACTGGTCAAGGTGGCTTACTGACCTATTTGGTATGGATGACGATGACTTACTTGAAGAGGAAAAAGATGAAGACAATGAGAGAGAAGACTCATCTTTCAAGTCTTTTCATCTTCTTAAAGCTTTGAGTGATCTCATGATGCTTCCAAAAGACATGCTCTTGAGTAATTCCGTTAGGAAGGAGGTTTGTTAGATTGATTAGGACTCTCATATTTGATCATAATTTGACATGAAATCTGTTGCAAGTAACACTTATAGGGCTAGCTTTGTTGTCTTTTGAAGGTATGCCCACAATTCGGTACTGAATTGATCAAGAAGGTTCTTGATGTTTTCGTCACGGATGAATTTTGTCCTGATCCTATTCCAGATGTTGTGCTTGAAGCCCTGGACTCTGTGGTCAGTCACATACTATAAATACCAACTCATATTACTTGAGTCAGATGAAACCTCCTTTAACATGTTTCTGTATATTGGGTGCATCAACTGATAGACAAACCTTACCACTTCAGTTGGGCTTGGTGCGGTTTAGAGATTTGATTTTGTTCCCAAAGATGGTGAATTAGATGGTTGGTTAATAAGATCAACTCATTAAATTTCTCTTCCAAGATTGGCAACTTGGAAATCTCAATTTCGATGTTATATGCAATATAAGTAATAATAGATTGCACTTAACAGAGATGTCTCATGGGGTAGATTCTGCATGGCCTCTTCTAGAAATTTCAAATGCTTACCGGATAATAGGTCACTAACATGATAACCAAAACCTCCTCGGGATGTTTCTGCATTGAAGGAAGCCTGAAACAAATAGCCATGCCTGACCTTTATATATTGGACCCAGAAACTGAGCTCTTGCGCATCATTTGAGCGAATCTTCTTGTTTTTGTTTTGGTGTAGGATACAGCTGAACCTGAAGAGGATTCTATCACAATCATTCCATGCACAGCAGCCCCGCCAAGGTACTTGCCACCTTCAGCTGCTTCTGTTGCTGTTATTATTGGCGAGTTTGGAGGTCAACCTCAGTTGAGAAGAAGTGGATCCTCAGTTGTCAGAAAATCATATACCAGTGATGATGAGCTTGATGAACTGAAATCACCTTTGACTTCAATTTTCTTTGAAAACTCTCTGCCTTCTCCTGGGTCCACAAAGCTCAGCTGGAAATCAAAGGAAAAGGGTAGTCCGAGTGCGATTAGATATGAACTTCTCAGGGACGTATGGATGAAGAGTGAGTAGTAGATTGTATACTTACACGTTGTTGAGTTGTAAATTTGTAGTTAAATTTTGGGTCTTTTACTTTGTTCTCTTGTATAAAAGCTGTTCTTGTAGCTTTAGAGGGCGATTAAGTGGCTTGTCATTGAATAAAATGGATGAGAGTAGTATGAAGTTTGAAGGGAAGCTTTAACATTGTCTAGCCTCAAATCGGGATTTTAGATAGATGAATAATCGTATCCTTGCCCATCAAGAAGAAATGGCGCTAGAAGAAGTTGTTCTCTATATCAATCTATGTAAGAATCCTTTAGCCAACAAACTTTGCAAATTTGCAGCATATCTTCAGTTGCAAGTGCAGTTTTGCTAACTTAACAAGGTATAAAATTTTAGCTCTAATCTTAAGAACAAACATCCACCGGAGTTCTTTGCTCTCATATCTCGCCAAAATTATCTCATCAACATACATACTCATTTCACATCCAACTTAGAAACTATAACTCAGAACATCAAAACATGTCAAAATTGCCATGGACACTCACACTTTGCTCACTTACATAATTACTGCATATGAACTAAACTAAAGCAGTCACCAGTTACCAACTAAGAAACAACTCAAGCAGCCAGTTTAATACAGTAATATGCTTCAGGCGTAATCCAGCCAATAAGCCCTGCCAAGTTTCTCCAGGCGCACCTGCTACTGGAAAGTCCAGGAGTTTCTTTTGTTTCCTGTAGTAATCTTCCAGTGCCTTACCCTGATGGAAAATAAATTGTCAACAAAATCTCGACAAGTTAAAACTTGCCAATTTCCATTAGAAGTTGGTAAAGCATCAACCGAATAAAAAGAGTACAGAGAACTATTTTTCCGAGCAGCATAATAAAGTATGCCAATGAACCATAATCTTTTTTAGATATAACCACATTCCAAGAACAATGACGAATTCAGTATTAAGCGTCAGAGGTAATAAAGGCAATTCAAGTATTCTAAACCTTGACTAAGCCTGGAAAGGAATAATTTGACCAAGGACAGGAAATTCTTTAATGTAAGGAGATAAAAACTAAATCCTATAACATTGGCTTCTACACAATACTGATTAGAAATTTGCAGGAGTTAAACCAAGTTATTCTCAATTTAAAAACCACAACAAACTGGGAACAGGTAAATTGAAGAATGAACCAAGAATAAAATTCGTAGTACCTGCTCAGCATATATGGAACTTTTCCTTGAAAGCAGTTCCTGCATCAACAAGAGAGGAGCTTGAACTTCCCACACTAAGAAAATTCCTTCTTTCACTGTGATCCTCGGCGGGTTTAAAGTTATTAAAATTATTATAATTATCCTAAATCATTATTTTAAAACGAGTTTAACTGATTTAGGTCAAATTTAAGGGTTGAATTAGATTATCATATTAGTGATATTTAATTAGTTTATATATGACATTCATGTCGTATGTGTTTTTATCTTTATCTTTAATCGAATTTTAAAAGAATTTTTTTAAAAAATTTAAAATAAAAAGAATTATTACAAGAATTTTAAACATTAACTTTTTTAAAAAAATTATTAATATATAAGGAGGTTTATTCTTACGTTTAACAGTTTTTCGTGCCATTTAAACCGGGAACAGATCTCTGTTCTGATTTTAGTATTCTTACCCTATTTCATTAAATCTCATTTACACATTTATGTAAGGTCTACATAAATATATGGATAAAATTAAATGATACAGGATTGAAACATCATAATCAAAACTAAGTATTTCATGTGATTTAAACCATGGCAACTTACTTGTCCTGTAACAGTGAGCTCTAAGCTATTTAGCTCCTACTTTCCCAAAGAACTACTACGAAGAGACTTTTGTTTGCTTATTGGGCTTTTCAAACCAGAAGTATGACATCATTATTTGCTTATTCTCTTTTGAATAGAAAGGTCTGAGTCCAGATGTTCAAGAAAATATATAGTAAACACAATTCTGACTTAACTTTGGTCTACAAGTGTGTGTTAGGGTGGTCCTCACTCCTTAGTTAGTTTAATGGTGTTAAAAGGCACAGAAAATGACGAGTCTTGAATAAGAAAAGAACATTTATACTTGGACCTTGCGTCCAACTTGTACTTCTGTACGTAAAGGATCAATTCTCTCTATAATAACTACATTGAACCCCCCCTCTCTCTGCATTTGCCAGAAATCACATAACTAATTTGCTTCTAAACTGCCTGGTAGAGTGCTTCATTTAACTTGTTCTACTTGTTTAGATTCAATGCAGATATGAGAGATCTCACTTTCTGATGCCATTTTGCTGCTACTTGCCACTGGTTTGTAGGTTCTGGGCAAACTGTAATAGTTTCACCTGTGAGTTGTCTTTCCAGGAATCATTCAAGACTGACGAAGTCTGCAAGTGAGTTGCGCTGGTTAGAGGCATTTGTATGATTTGCTAATGTCCTTACAATAAGCATTACAATCTGATGTTTTGGAAACCTCCGACAGGTTTTGCAGAAGGTTTTAGACCCATAATTGGTCTTCTTGCTCCCTTGAACAATTGTGAATCTCATCTTCTTTCATTTTTCTCGACAGATTGATGGCAGATGAGGAGCATTTCAATCTCTTAAAGGATATTGGTATAGCCATCCCTCCTAACAAGGAAGAAGATGAAGTCAGAATCAATGTTGATTCAATGGCTGTTTCCTTTGAGAACATGATGTCCCAAAACCTAACAATGTCTGATAAATGTTGCATCTTCAGAATACCATACATCCTCCAGAGGCATAATGAGAAGGCTTACATCCCAAATGCCTTTGCTATAGGCCCCTGGCACCATAATACCGAGAAGTTGAAACCCACACAGAAAATTAAGCTCAAGTATCTACGTG
>JAOQMM010000008.1:7226890-7238116 GCA_027563515.1 Erythroxylum platyclados | reverse complement strand
AAGTTGCCTACAGACAGAATGTTAAAATTGAACAACACAGGACAGGATGAATGTGAACATCCCATCTTATTCTGCTTGATTGAGGTAGTATGTTGTTAACTTGTCTTGTTGTGAGGTGTCTGATATGCTTAGCAAACCCATGAAGACGTATAAGCAGTTTATACCATTCAATAAACAAATACAAAATGAGTACAGATTCACATGGTAAATAGCAGCAGCCACTCCCGATGAATAAAGCCGAAACCTTTCCCATTCTTTTTTCCGAGTCTCAATTTCAACAAAAGCTTGCTCAAGTCAGTGGGTCCAACCATTTCCTTTGTAAATCCTTAGACCATGTTCCATAATCCATACCATACCAATGGCATACATACACACATCAGCTCCATAACTTCCCTTTCAAGGTCAATCTCCCTCTCTCTCTCTCTCTCTCTCTCTGCTGGCCCTCTTTCTTTTTTATTCTTCTTTCTGTTCTTTTCTTGTAAGCCATTTTCCATTTTCCCCTGCTTTTACAATATCACCAAAGCAACTCTCTTCTTGCCAGTCTCAATCTTTTTCTGTGTTTCCTTCTGCTGCAACTTAACTTCTTTGTGAAAGGTTAAAAAACATGTCCTTTTTCAGTGTCTGACGACGATCAGAGAGGTGCTCTTGGTGGTTTAGCCTCAGGGGGATCATGGGTTCTTGTGTTTCTACTCATAAGGGTACCTCTGATTCAACCATGAAAATGGGAGTGGCTTTTGGCTCCAAAACGGACAAGCTCGTGATTCCAGAATCACCCATCAAAGATAAACTGGCAACTGTTGACCTTTCCAACAAGACTGTTGAGGACTTTGGTATGTTCTAGTCTCTGCTTTTGCCTGGCCTTATGCTCAACTCTATGCGTTTTATTTATATCATGAGTGCCTAATATTAGTAAACTTATCATCTTATTAAAGCTTTCCTCGCGGTGTATGATTTGCAGTGGGTGGTCGCTGTGTGTCCTGTTATTTTTGTTATGCACGACCATGTTTTTGATGATATAAATATCTTATACTATTAATTGGCATCGATATTTGACTTTTAGAATTATATCTTTCGTTTTTATTGTGATTTTCTTAATTATTTGATCGAGGGTGGCTGCTCCTTCCGTCTTAGAAATGGTTAATTTGATTCTGTGAAATATATGTTCAGGTTTCTGATTCAATGTTTCTGTTAATTGTTTGACATACTTGTTTGATCTTTTTTTCTCTCTAAAGTGCTATATCATGCCTTACGTTTCTGGCCCAATCTAGAGAAACGTTGACCCTCTTGGTTTGTGCATTGCATACAATCTCTTCCACCTTCTTCATCTATATCTTCATAGCCGCCAGTTCCCTCAGTCAGCCTCTTCACTTCCATTCCGATATAGTTGATGAAGAGAAAGTGATGGAACTGGACTCTAGAACCCTTTTGAAGCATGGGGATATTTAGAAAATTTTTATTTGGAGTGATCTTAGATAAACAAATAATTAGAAGAACATAAATGATTGGAGATGAGGTTATTCCTATGTCACATCATAGTATAAAAGAAGAGACTTTTCTCCCTTGAAATCAAATTTGTGAATGAAGAACTTCAGTTTACCTATAAGAAAGCAAGTATTGAACTTGTGTTAGAATCTTGAACTCTATTTTTATCTCAAGTAGCTGTTAACATAAAGGAGCATGGAACGGGTGATTCATTTGTTTGGACATAGCATTCTGCTGACTCTGGAATTCTTGATTCCCCATGGGACAATCCATCTCGATTTGGATTACACCTTCTAGTTGTTTGCATCATTAAGATGTATTGCTTATCTTTTGGCAAGTATGCCGACTTGGAAAGGTTTGCTCCTTTAATTGGGGCATTGGTCATTCAGGAAGTGCTTGATGGTGAATGATCCTCAAGGAATGGTTCCTGAGTTGGTAAGTAATTGTTACTGCTGCTGCAGATAACTGAGGGATGCCGAACAGTGAAAAGAAAATTTGAAAGAAGACATCTTTACTGTAGATTTTGCCTGTTGGTTTCTCCTTATTGAAACAACCATCTCACTCCAGTTCAAATTTTGCTAATTAATACAGCTGTTTTTTATTGACTTAAGCAGCCCATTGGAGGTCTAAGTAATATGTTTAGCATAGTGTCTTGAAGCTGAATTTAAGGAATGCTGTGGTGATTTTGGATGAAACAGGTTGTGCGGATTTTAACAAACTGAGATTGAGGATCTGTTCTTGTGCCTGAATATATAGTCTTTGACAGAAAGTTGGTTGCTCATGGATCCATGCTTATTGTGAATTTATGCTACAAATGTTTAATATTTTTACCGTGATTTTAGCTTTCTAAGGCACAAAATCATTGGCAGGTGATGGATGTATCCATAAATTAGCTCTATTTATCTGTTTAATATTTGAAGTTGATATCGGTTTTACATACTTTGCAGGTAGTAAAGATGAAACCTTTTTTGATTCCCGGCCCTGGTTAGATTCCGACACTGAAGATGATTTCTACAGTGTCAATGGTGGTAAGGAAACAATATCTGCATTTTGTTTAAATATTTCTAGCACCCATTGCTTGGACCTTTGTTCGTCTCTTGTAGTGATATCACTCCCACACATTACACTATACTGTCTGTGTAGCTTTCAAGTATTTAGCCCTCTAGAGTATGCTATTACTTAGCTTTAGATACAGGAGAATATAATTAATTTAATATAGCTTGCGACGTTGTCAGTTAGATTTCATTCTGCTGTTACCTACACTTTGTAAAGTTGGCAATCCTGCAATTGCCTTATGGCACCTACTCGGTAGTAGGAATTTCAGCTTGTATTTCTTCATGATTCTTTTCCCCCGCAATACAGATTTTACACCATCTCGAGGCAATACTCCAGCCCATCATAGGTTCTCTGTTGGTACTCCTAAAGTCAACAAAACCTTGGAGGAGACAAGTCCTGGTTTTGTACCTGAACCATCCCCAACAGGAAAAAAGAAGAGGCTAGGTGAGCTTTTCCAAGAGAGTCTCACAGAAGAACTCATTGATGATCCACGTTCGTCAGGCAACCAGAACATTGCCACTGAGAAGACAGGAGTTAAGGCCACCATACTCGATGTACTTCCTAAATCTGCAAATACTACCCCTTATATATCTGGTCCAAATTCTGTCTGTAGCAGTGAAAGAACTCCGAATGGACACGCCCTGCTTGAGAAGGACAAATCGCAAAAATCTGTGCAGTGTTGTCTCCCAGGCTTGATTTCTTGCCGAAGTTTTAGTGAGAGGAAAAAGAAGATGAGCCCAGCTGTAGCCGTAAATGGTAAGGCATAGATCCTCGCAAGCCTACAGGACAGTTGGAACATGATCGAATGTAGAACCCATTTGGTCATATGTTACATGTAACCAATTTCTCCAGAATCTTTATGTGTAAAGTACAATGCGACTTCGCTATTATGGATTAAGGGTGTGTATAGAGGCAAAGCTATAGAGAAGGTGGTATGTGCCAAAGTTAGTCAGGATTTTACTAGGTAAATCCAAGTTCAAGTTATATCCTTTACAAAAGCTTTTACTTTATTAATCCTAGATGAAAATTCGCCAAATATCTTTCTTGTAATAAATGAAGAGAGACGAATCTGCGCTTGCAATGGAGGTACTATTGTGATCCTCCTTCTATGTAAGTCTTTTCTACAGGCGTTCTGTTGTAAGTGGAGATAGATATTTTCGTTTTCAGGCTGGCAAGTTGAGGTGCTCTACTACAAACTAAAACCATGCATGTGATGCTTATTAAAATTTGGCGGCTTACATGTTCCACTGTGTACTACATGCCATCAGAGCAGATTGTCATTACCTTTACATAAATTTGGTAGCTTTTTCCTATATACTGCAGAGATGCTTCATAGTAGAGCGTCCAGCTCTAACACAAGTATCCGGCTATGTGAATCACAGAACTGAAGTACCTTGCAAGCTGGACAAATAATGCATTAAGGGCACCGTTTGTTGTAGGTATAGGTAATCACTACGCTTAAACTCAGCTGTGTAGAGAAGAAAGGTTGTTTCTGTTGTTTATCATTTACGCATAAATTCCATACTCGATGAGCTTTTCTCCCAGGCTTTCATGGAGAGCAAGAACAATGTTGAAATGCCTTCCTGTTGCGTAATAATCTGTCTTGCAAGTTTTCATTGCAGAAGCTACCAAAATTACTAATTATTTTGTAGGATGTGGATTGTGGACCACTGAATTACGGGACCAATTGATATTTTTACATGCCTGTCTGCTTTTCCGTTAATCATAATACCTTTTAGCCTAAAGATCTCATCTTTCAGACAACCAATTCTTGTCTTATAGTTTGAATTATCAGTTGGGGGCATAATAACACAAAACGTGAACTTTCAGGGGAGATGAGGATCGAATACCCTCTCTCTGCAACCGCTTTCTGCTTTAACTGAAGGGTCATCTGCGAAATGGTCACTGCAATAATGAAGTTCCCAACTTTACACAAAAGCTTCCCTCAAGCATTTGGGCAGGCTGAAACTGAGACGAACGAAAAGCCTAGACCCATTTGACCATCCCTGGAGCCACAAAAAGCTTGACAATAACATTTTGATTTTTTAATCTCAAAAGCTTATAGTGAAGTTGGGAATAACGGACAAGAAGATAAATAATCATGTGAATCTTAGCATAATCATCAAAAAGTTCGTGTAATTCTGCTGGTAGTTTTCCATTTTTTATTCTTTTTCTATATTCCTCCAAGAAATCCTTGATTGTTGTAACTTTACAGTTTTTATAATATCAATATTTAGTGGAAACAGTTGACAGAAAAGCAGATATGGACCATCAGGCATTTCTATAACTAGATATACTGCAGAAACCAATAGTGCAGCAGTGTGAACGCCACAACATGGTCAAAGCACCACTCAGAATGAAATTATGGGGAAACCACTAGACTTGTTATCAGCACATGATCTGTTTCCATAAATCCCTGAAATCCCATTACTTCTATCAAATGACACCTTCAATTATTTAATGGGGGTATGTTTTATACTGCAGAAATGGCAAAGCTTTTGATGGTAGCCTTTGCAGAAATGACTATGGCATAAAGAATCAGTGTAGATGCGCGTGTGAATGCTGTTTGCTCTCATATTCGTGACACATTGGCAGTTGCCTTGATATCTTTGTTCAAATGATTCTCAATTGGGACCCTGCACGTCTAAGTTTGTTTCTGTAACTAATAAAGACTAACAAAATTTTGCCAAATCCCATTCTACTTTTTCCCATACTTTGCATTACTCATTTTCCCATCCCATTTGCACCAATCACTGATTTGTTTAGCAACTATTGGATTGTTAGCAACCAAAACAATCCAACAGAAATGCGGAAGGGATAGATAGCGTAAAGGCGTGCAAGAAAGCAAGCATGAAAAGCTTAAGGCACCCACATTCTGCTCAATGTAGACAAGTCTCTATATTTAGTTTCATTTTTTATAGAATAATGACACACGACATGAACACATCACTTTATGGACCCGCAAGTTCTGTCGTTCTTTTTGGTCATATACGCAAAACATAACATTGCCTCTTATAACCTGTTGAGGATGATCATAGATTCCACCACCCACTCCCAGCGCTTACAATCTCTCCAGGCTTTCACAATTAGCAGATAATTAGTCGATATTATAGGTGATGAATGATGATTACCAGGTTTCAGGTTTCCTGAGGATAAGAACAAAAACGGCTAGCAGGGTCCCGCACCCATTCTCCTGTCATTGCTTATAGTGTGTTGAAGATCTCACCTTTAAGCCAAGCTATTCAGTTGAGCACTTGAGCCCAAGAGGAGATTTTTTAGAACAATTCATTTCCCCATACTGTGTATTCCCTTTTCTTCTCTTATATAAAGGAGAGGTGTCATTCTCAAACTCTCACCCACCAGATCTCAAAAGGCAAAGCTATGGCTCCAAGTGACATGTCTCTGCTAGCAGCTGGCTTTAGCTATTGCCTCCTGGTCTTAATGACTCTGTCCCATCAAACATGTGGTCTGAACCGTGCTTTAGGTCTAAAGACTAATGATGTCGTATTGGATCCTTCCATAGTTGGTATATGCGCTTCTTCAGTGATCATTCATGGGTACAAATGCCAAGAGATCCAAGTAAGAGCAAAACCTTCAATTTGTAATCTTATATATGTCCCCTATAATATTCATTGCTTCCTAGTACGTACAGCCAGCTCCATTACAAACAAAGTTATACGTATGAATAATGGACTAACATAGATGTGGACGCTCGTGGTTTCAGGTAAAAACTCAGGATGGGTATATACTTAACCTGCAAAGAATACCAGAAGGTCGTGTTGGGGGCGATGTTGCTAACAGGCAGCCAGTGTTAGTACAGCATGGAGTTTTAGTGGTAAGTGCTCGCACAACTTTATATACGAACATGTTTTTAAAGAAGCCAAGTTGGTGTTTATGCTCGTATAGCTAGATTCTGAGCAGAAAACGAATAAGAAAAGGAGTAGAAGAAAAAGATGAAGAACAACGTAGTGGAAAATGAACATCTGAAAGTGAACTCACTCTTAGGTTGAGGAAATGGCAAAAGCGACTCTATAGTTGGTACTAACGAAGTTACTTTCGATAACTCCAAAAGAGCAAAAACGATGTAAGATAATAACAAGCATGTGCTATGCACTCCATAGCTTGGTCCATTCTAAAGGTGAACGAGGCACGCATGGTAATCACGTTATTATAAGAATAGTTTTCCTTTACATTGAACAGCTTAAAACTTGATCAAAAATTGAACTTGACGGATAAGAATCTCAACAGGGAATTATCATCAAATTCGTAGGTAAAGTTGAGGAATCGCATTCGTCATTGTCGATATTTGTTGGTACTTTCTGTCAGGGGAATACGTTAAAGAATGGGCTTATATTGATGGTCCACAAAACCAAGCACCGTTTCAAGGGGAAAGGGGACAGAGCCTACCATTTCATCTTCTAGTTCATGGACACATGCAATCCATGCATCACTCCATTTCTCTGTCTTCATTTTAACGTGGGCTGTATATATTTCATCGAATCTCACAAGACTTTTTAGACCTGCTCAGTTACATTTATGGGCTGCTGATTTTTATATATGTTCGGCTACGGCCTAGCCGCCTATTATAGCCTATCCTGGGACGTAGAATTCTATTAGCTGGTGAAAGAGAAAAATAGGAAATATATTATATATGTCAAGTCCTAACTTAATTGATGGTATAACAAGTTTTTCAAGTTTTATTTTTTTTGTTATTAGGGAGGTGGTGATATTAGTTTACCTAAACAATCTCTTAGGAAGAAATTGATATTTTTACTCGAAACAATATTAATTAAGAATAATAATAAGTTAGATTAAATTTATAGATTATTTATGATTTAATTCCACCTAATTTTTTGTCCTCACAATTTAAGTTTGAGTTGAGATCGAACGATGTCTTTTTTATTAATAGATTAAAAAATATTAAAATAATATCATTTTATTGAATTAAATTAGAACCTATTTCGAAATTGAATCAACTTTCTTATTTATTAATTTTAAATTGTTGAATTAAATCAAATTTATCATCCCTAAATTTTAATTGCTAAAATCTTCAGCAATGTTCTTCTGGACGTTGAAGTTTGTTTTTGTCATTTATAGTCACCAAATGAATTGTGTGTGTATGCAGGATGGAATGACATGGCTTCTGAATTCACCAGAGCAAAACCTACCACTAATACTAGCTGATAAAGGATTTGATGTTTGGATTGCTAACACTAGAGGAACAAGATTTAGCAAGCGACACACCTCCCTCGATCCTAATGATGCGGTTCTCTTTTTTCTCTTTCTCAACATCTCTAATTCTATGGACAATCACTTTGATTTGTTTCATTGGTCTTTTATGATAAGTTAGGCAGTAAAGGACATGCATAATCATAAAAGTACATAATATGCTACTATCTTTATCATAGTTTCAGGGTCAAAGCTATCTCACTTGCAATTGACATAAACTAGTACCCCTATGGTTTTAAAAATATCATAGTACAAGCTGGTAAGATGACTGCATTTCGAAAGGATAACGGAAAAATCCAATGAAATGGAAGTAGTTGGATGAACTTTTTCTAATGAAGTATTAAAAGAAACCATTCTTGCACTGCACCCACTTTTAACTATGTTGTGATCTTAGATTTCAATTCCTTATATTGCTTTGACAGGATTTCTGGAATTGGTCATGGGATGAATTAGTAATCTTTGATCTGCCTGCTGTCTTTGATTATATTTACGATCAAACGAGACAGAAGATGCATTATGTTGGCCATTCCCTGGTAAATCCTCACATTATGCCTTATAAGACCAATATTCTCCTTCAATTTCATTAATTAGTATCCCACACCATATTAGTTTTTCTTTGGGTGTTAACCCTTAGAGGATGAACCTGTAGTAGTTAACTCATAAGTTCTATCACTTATTTGCTAAAAATGTTCTAAATTTGTTGGGTATAATTATTTTCTTTTACAAATCATTCAATCAAAATTCTGCTTATGTTGAAATGGAGTTAGATGCATCATATCAAATAAATAAGTTTTCAAATGATCTATTCTTGATTTTGTTACTGGTTTTCGATAGGGAACCTTGATAGCTTTGGCATCCTTCTCAGAAGGGCTACTGGTAAACAAGCTGAAATCAGCTGCCTTGTTGAGTCCTATAGCTTACTTGAGCCACATGACCACTGCACTTGGTGATGTTGCTGCTAGAGCCTTTGTTGGTGAGGTGAGCAAGGTGTAATGCATTCTTAATTTTGTTCTTTTTCCTATTTAGTTGCATACTGTATGCAAGTATTAAAAATTTGCCTGCTGCCTACAGATTACTACCTTGTTCGGTCTTGCAGAGTTTAATCCCAAAGGGTAAGGAGGGAAAAACTTAGAATCTGATGCTAGAAGGAAAATCTATATATAGAAAAAAAGATTTTATGTTTCTTATATAAAATCTTTCCTCGACTCATTTTTTCTTAATTTTCTCGTCTTTAATTTTTGGCAGGAAGCAAGTAGCTCAGTTTCTTAAAGCGCTTTGTGCTTATCCTGGAGTTGACTGCTATGATTTGTTGTCTGCAATTACTGGTATAAATATTTGTTTTAACTGCAATAGCGAGTCAGTTTGTTGTTTGATTTCTTAATCAACAAGCCAATAGCTTCTTACTGCAATTTGAAGAGATAAGTTTCTTGGCAAACCATTTGTACTTACTGTATGCACTTTACTTTTGCCAATTAAAGGTAAGAATTGTTGTCTAAATGCTTCCACGGTTGATTTATTTCTGAAAAATGAGCCCCAATCGACGTCAACCAAGAATATGGTGCACTTGGCTCAAAGTAAGTATCTCACCTTGTGAAGCTTGCTAATGCAGCGAATAATCTTGTTATATACGTTGCTGTCATGTCAAGCATTGCTTTTGCTACAAAATCACTAGTTGATGGTGAAGAGATGATTTGCGTTATAAACTTTCAGCTGTTCGAGATGGGATCGTAGCAAAATACAACTATGGAACTGCAAACTACAACTTAATGCATTACGGAGAAGCTCAACCACCAGTTTATAACCTATCAAATATCCCTCATGACCTTCCAATATTTATCAGTTATGGAGGGGCTGACGCGCTTTCTGATGTTCGAGACGTCCAGCTCTTGCTTGACAACCTTAAGTTCCATGATGTTGACAAGCTCACCATTCAATATATTAAGGATTATGCTCATGCTGACTTCATCATGGGGGTAAATGCCAAAGATATTGTGTATAATCAAGTAGTTTCTTTCTTCAAGCTTCAACACTGATTTTCTACAAGCTTTTGTTCATCAGAGCCAATATATATGGCCCAGACAATAATCCTTTAACAACAATATCAAACTTTTGATCAGCTCAATATCAACGAAGCTGATCATAGCAGAATTGTACCTCATCCTCCTCCCTGATAAAAAAGAAAAATCCTGCACCAATGTGTCTGCGAGATAATTGAACTTATTACAGAAATATGTGGTTGTTTAAGTGAAGACTATATCATCGTAATCTCATTGAGGATTCATTTTGTAGCATCCCACTCTAAGAGGACATCTACCCGACATTCTGATGAACATCCGAGTAAATACCGTATAAGGGTGGCACGCTAGAGCAAATACAGTAGGCATCATGCGATATAACCAAATGGGGCATAAACATCAAACTCATATTTCCTTAAAACAAAATGTCATTTATACATAAAGGTGTGTCATTTATACAAGATGATGTACAAAAGTAGTGGACCAAACAAAACAAGTTATCTAGACTCTCTAGGACATCAGCTGACCAACCTCTAATTCATAGTAACTCGGTAAACCCCAGTACGTAGCTCTCTCTACACTGTATCTCTCTAGGAGTCGAGCTCCCTCAAACCTGAAAGGTGAGTGGGGTGAGTTTTTTTTGGGAAAAACTCAGTGAGTGACCATCATCGATGTGCTCACTCTATTAACACATACACATTTGTGCTCACTCTATTAACACATAGACATTTAGCTCGAAAATCACATAATCATCAAAGACATGATCATTGCAACAATGGATGAGAGAATGATACAATGACAACTATGTATGCAATTCGAGTTTCTTTTTATTTTTGTGTTGTGACTTTGTGCCATTATTACTGTCCCATATCAATTGCTGATACTTGGCTCATTCTTCAAGTATTGACCCTAATCTGTAGTGAAAAATAGGTCCACACATTTGAGCCTGTGGCTCATTCCATCCACGAGCATAAAGCTCCACACCAAAACTGCGGCTAGCCTGGTCACTTCAGTCACAACTCTGTTAATGTGGTCATGCATTTTATGGATACAATTCATCACATTTTAAAAACAGAAAAAGAAAGAAATCACTTGTTCAGTTAAGATACACATGCAGTCTGCAGTTTTTGCAAAATCATCAGACCTAAGTCCGGCATCCAACTCACAGTTGGAAATCACACAGTTTCAGACAGAATCAGAATATGATTACATGCAGAACACATATACAGATCATATTTATTGGATTAAAATCCATCCAATAACACAATTCAACACATAGGTCTCAAAATTCGCATTCAAGCAGCACTCCCAGTATAGTCCTGATACCAAACATCCTCGGACACTCAGTGTCCGGAATAGCAGTAAGAAACCTTTTGACCAATTAAGCTCCTTAGGGTTATTTTTTGTCTAGATTTCAATTCTAATCACCTCTAAGGCATTAGAA
>JAOQMM010000008.1:7184734-7195881 GCA_027563515.1 Erythroxylum platyclados | reverse complement strand
AGCACCTATGTTTGGATAATGCAGCACTCATAATGAAGTTCATCATCCTATCTAAAGTTTGATGAATGCAGTTCATCTTGTTCGAAACACAATTATACTCTGAAGTACAAACAATGAATCAACTAAATTCATTTCCTATAACGATAAGGAACTCAGGAAACCACTTGATAACAACTCTAGTTTATAGAGAATCAAACAAATCCAGTAAAGGCTAGAAGGACAACATTAAGAAACTGAAACCAAAGCAATGCAAAAGCTGGAACACTGTGCTATATGGAAAGAATAAACAGAAAAGGAGACAAGAGATGAAAGTAATTAACATTCACTTGCATCTGCACAACTCCATTCTACAACCAATAAACACAATTAAGCCCTTTTCCCTTTCAACATAGAGCAATCAAGAATGAATTTCCATCAAGAACCATATGAACAGAAGTCCAGTAGGAAAGAACTCTCGCAACTAGTTATTTTAGTACAGACAAGTATCCAGTGCCAGATGAATACTAATACATCATATGACATAAAAGTCAAGAAAGTTTAGTTCTGTCAGTTTTGTTTATCTCATTTACATGAGTAATGCTCTTAAATTATGTTAATTTTCTTACCAAAGACTTCTCTTTCCTTGTCTGTGCTTTCCTCCCAAACTTCTTTGTAACCAAACAATAAAAGATATAAGAGAAGGCAAGGAAAAATAAAAAAAAAGAATCCAACCTTCTTTTGTTGCGCTTAGCGGCCTCACGAGTCTTCCTCTTCTTCTCGTCCTGCTTATTCTCAAAGTATCTCCTCCTCTTACACTCTTGAATGACACCAGCCCTCATGACCTCTCTCCTGAATCTATTCAGAAGCCTCTCTTCGGTCTCGTTCTCTTCCACAAGAACCTGCACATTGTATGCTGATCGAAAGTAAAGGGCATTGGAATATGCAAGAGACGGACATATTACTGAGGATAACTCAGTGGATAGACCCTCTTGAGCCACCAAAGGAACCAATTTGTCATCCTTATCCTTAGACTTTTGGGCTAGGGAATGAATTTGTGGAGAAGATACAGAGAGTTGAGGTGGTGGTGGTGTTTTGGGAGATTGGTTTTTAAAGGGCAACAAGAAAGACAGGAAATTGGGGAGAGAGAGTGAGGTAGCCATGAATGCAATGGATGGACGAAGACCCAGTAGTTTGTTTTGTGGATACCATTTTTGTTGGTTCTGAAGAAGATGTATTTGTTGGGTTATGGGTTAAAGGTTGACCTGGTTCTGTTTTGCTGTACTTTGGGTCCACAGGCTATATCAGTCTGGATCAGGCTCCAGGGATCCAGTTACAGAATTGGTTTAACTGATACCTTGCAAAAAGGGCCTGAAAAGTTGAGCCTTTTCAACTTTATGAAGGTACAGCCTACGAATTAGCCTTCACATTTCAATAGAGCCTTTTGAGATAACTGTGCTGATGGTTGTCTAAAGTCTATCTTTTGTTAATACTAAAAAGTTTCATGCACATCCTCATTTGGACAACAAATAGATGGATAGATAAATAGAAGGATAGATAGATAAGGTTTATCGTAATCCTTAATGACATTGGAAGGTTTTGGCGGCTGGAAAGGGTATTCAGGATTGCATCTATGTGAACGGAACCTATGTCAATGCCAAAATTTACAGGTGGTGTCGCGTGCACCGCCATTGCCACACCATTGGTAGACCAAATCCGCTGTTGGTTGTCAACTTATAAAAATTCCAGTAACAGCTTCTGTGCTTTTTTCCATCAAGTGCATGTGTCCCTCACGTCTTTGATATCATTTCTGTATATTTGTGCATTACTAAAAGTAAACTTGATGACAACTATAAAACTTTAGAGGATCACGTGTAACTGTGATCTAGCATTACTGCTGTACAGTCATTAGAAAATGAATCTATTCAAGCACATTTTTTAAGCTCCTTAAAGGCTTAAAGAATATTGTTGAGGCAGGAATGCAAACACTCTATATTGGGACGCAAAGGTCGTACAAGAAAATAACAATTAAGGTAATAAACAAGCATTCTGTGACCATACTATTACTGACCATATTCCACTTTACAGATACCTGTTAAGATTGAGAAGCAACAGAAAATTAATCAATGATCATTACTTCACATCCATGCTTTGGTTTTCTCTCTATCTAGTGAGGTGCTTCATAAGATTAACATGACAGCATCAGTTCAGGAATAACCCATGTCTAGAATGCAAGCTACAGTTACTACATAGATTCCCATTCATCGAAGCAAGAATGGATATTTCTTTCAAGATTGGATGATGAATTTGCATTTTAAGATGGCTTGAGTTAGTGAAGAGCTCTGAAATGAAAACCATATAGGAATCTGACATATTAAGCTTAGAATAATCAGCCAATGCCCTGGAAGAATTGGAATTGGTGAATGATTCCTTTTTTGAAAACAGCATATATGTCCGAATGATTATGTTCCACTTCTGAAACGACATTAACTGGACAATCGACAATATTCTTTTCAAGCCGATGATATTAATGGTTGCATTCTCTTTTCCTATAACCTTAGTGGCCACACATTTGGAGAATAATGAGTGCATCTGCATGATTTTGTGTAAGGGAAGTGCATTCTTATTCCAAAGAATGGTACTGTCAAGTGTGTACTGTCAAGTGTGTACTTAAATTTGGGTGAGGTACATCGCATGTGATCAAAGCATGCAATGTTGTATGACCTATCTTTAAATACCTTCTTAAAGTAAGGCACTTCTTGTACTAGTTATGTCTCATTTTTTGAAATGCGACCGGTTTAGGTAAAAGAGTCCTTTTTTTAACATTGTTTAATCAACCCAATTCATCTCCATCAAGGATGCAAGTGCAGTTACAAAATTTGACCAATTAAAAGCAGATTGGTGGGGGGTTTTCATTTTAATATGGCAATTAATAAGCATTTCTTAAATCCTTTCTCCATGTCTGTGGGGTCAAAGTTGATTAAGCTCTATCCCTGTAGCCAAATGCTAAACCTACGCGTTTACGACAGTGAAACTTGGGATTATAATATACACAAAGAAGAAAGGTGAATCCACCAAACTAATCAGTGGAGAGCCAACAAATTAGCTTTGCTTAAAGAATGTTCAAGGTTAAAAAAGGTTCTCTTAGAAAGAAGGCCTTATCCAATGGACTTCCACTTTGTAGGGTTAGGGCGTGGCAGCTTCTCTTCCATTGGTTGTTATTAAACTAATTAAGCACAAATTGTTTACTAACCCTGCGATAATCTTTGATTAGCACAACAAATGAATAGGACAGATGTAATGCTCCTTTAACTTGTTTGTTGCAACATATTGTATTGTTTCTCTTGGGTTAGCCAGCTCACTGTTCTAGGCCAATTACTGCCACTTGTTGTTTCATTTCATGCTTTTTTATTACAAAAGCATCCCATTATTCCCATAAATCATAGCAGCATATGGGTTCATAAGTTTCTTTTCAGAAAAACAAAAACAAAACAAAACAAAAAGGTAGATTGTGGGCAGTCTCATGGTCATCTACGCAATTTGAAAGATCTTTTGTTAATTACTCAGTTTAATCCAACAGGAAGGCAACTTGGAGTTCATTTCTACTTCTTTTACATTTTTTGTTGGACCCTAAAGAGATGCAAGACAGTTCCTTAAATGGTCTGCGAAGTGAAAAAAGTAAAGTACAGTGGCAAATGCAACCAAGTTCTCTTAGATGGCTTGTGGTTCTGCTTGTTCCTGTTGCTGTAAGTTTAGCTTTTAGAATGTCAGGTGGACAAAACTGTTTTTACATGTTCATGTCACAAAACTGAATTGTAAAAGATTTGACTTTTATGAAATTTCTCTTCAAGAAACATCCTAATAACTTGTAAAAACTGAAGACTGCATAAAAAGCTCAATGATGCTAATTTAGCTGTCTCTGTTCAAACGGTTGCATAGAAACATAAATGATTTCCTTTACTTGGGGAACTAGGTTTGGGTTTTGCTTCTTATTGCCCATTACATAGTTTTATGGGAAAGCATAAATATGAAGGATTGAAATGGTAAAATGAATTATAAAAAAGGAAAGAACAAATGACTGAACTTGACAAATGTCCAGACGTTATGAAAATCCCAAATTGCTCCTTCTGTAAAGCAAACGACTTTGCCTCTCCCCAAAACAATTTAATATTCTCTTTACACCATAGTAAAGAATTAGAGCTGAAAACAGAGACTCTGTCTCTCTCTCCCTATGTGTAAAGATTGCTCCTTTTCAAAACAAGAAGTTGCTGTGGGTGCTGTTGTTGGAGATGACAAAACTATAGTTTAATGGCAATGGCAGAGAGAGAATATTGTAATCCCAACAATGACAATCACATTAAGTATGCATAAATTCTCTTCCACCTAGCAAATGGGCAGTCTTGAAATTGAACTCTTTCACTACCCACATACTTAGTACCCTCAATCTCTGCCACTTAATGGCTTCTCTCATCTATATATGTTATCCGTTTGTGTATTTATATATTTTCTCCGCCTCTCTCTCTTCCTTTACTCCATAGTCTGGGGTTTTTTCTCAATGTGTATGAGACTTTAAGACAGTTGTATCTTGATGACTTGGTTTTCTCTCCATAACCGTCTATTCTTTTACTTCCCCTGACTTTCACTGGACTTGACTTGCCTGGTAAGCTTCTTCTTGTTCTCTTCTTTCCTCTACTGTGTTTCGCGACTGCATGCGTATACCTACTGTCTTTTGATCATCGGGAGGCCATTGCTCTGCTCTGTTCGGTGCCATTTTTCTATGTATGATCTGTTCGCTTCGAATCTTAGACTTCTGTGGGCTTAACTGCTTATGAATATATGTTGTTTCGTACTCTTTGTTTTGCTCTCTGGATCTCCTGTTAGCCTTTGATTTTCTCGTATATATTTTGGTTTTGAAGACTTTCTTCTAGTCTATGAATGATGTGGAATGATTATTAGTCTTAAACCAATCTCTCGGTGTCAGAAAACAACATTTCAATGTTTTCTGTGTGATTTTGAGAGTGGATTTCTTCTTGTGGCTGATTATAGAGGCTTATTAATCTCCACCGCTTACTTAGTTTTCAGTCAAATGAGTTCATCGCATGCAGCTTTCCGAGTTTTTTATCTGAGAACTTTTGGTATCCATTGCTGTACTCCTTCGTCCTCTCGGACCTCTTATGTTGATAAACCCACTGTAAACATAGTTGGGGCCTCAAATTTATACCGACTTTGTGGAAAATACTGCATGTCTTTTTCCTTACAGGAAGGGATTTGTTTCAGTGGAGATATTCTTTATGTTTCCATCTGTTCAGTTACGGTTGCCTCTGGAGATGTATTTAGTCTGAATCTTGCTAACTAAAGTATTATCTCTAACCTTCAAGATGCTTCTATCATTCATTTATTTTGAAGGTTTAATCCTAGCTTGTCATAGAATCTAGTTTCTAAATCCTTTGGTAACTGCAGAATCTGCAATATGGGATTGTGATTTCTGATTATTTTCTGTTTTACTTTTCACTTGCAGTCCTTTGGGGTTCAAAGCTTTCTGATCCATGTCCAAAGGCAAAGAGATAGAAAATGAAGAAGAAAGAGTTGATGGGTACAGTAAAGATTTTGATCCTAGTAAGAAAAGGATGCTTGCAAAGGATTCAATTAATAGATTTTGGGCTAGTTCTGATAGTCCTACGGCAAAACGCATTAGTGTTTGTGATGTTACTGGACAAGTTTGTTCTAACTGTCCCCGAGTTCCTTCTAGCAAAACCAGATCAGTTGGCCATTCATCAAGTGTAGAACCTCAGGATGCAGATTACTCGTATATAGCCCCACTTAATGATGAGATTGAAAATCTGATTTTGGCAAGAGTTCCAAGGTCAGAGTACTGGAAACTGCCATTTGTCAACAAACGCATATTTTGTCTTCTGAAGACTGGTGAGCTCTTTAACATTAGGAGGCAAATTGGGGTCAGAGAATCATCCATTTTCATTTTTGCTACAGGGGACAGGAGTTGGTGGATATTTGATAAGCAGTTCAGTTCCCCAAGGAAGCTTCCAGACTTACCTGCTGACTCCTGTTTCAACCTTGGGGACAAGGAATCCCTTTGTGCAGGGACCCATCTCATTGTTTCTGGCAGGGAGATAGATGGTGTTACTGTTTGCAGATATGAATTGGAAACAAATAGCTGGAAAAAGGGTCCTTCCATGACCGATCCTAGATGTTTGTTTGCTTCTGCATCCTGTGGTGCCTTTGCTTTTGTAGCTGGGGGGGTGACAGGAACTGGTTTAGAAGTTCTTAATTCTGCTGAGAAATATAACCCAGATACTAAATCATGGGAATCCCTCCCTAGGATGCTGCAGAAAAGGAAGCTTTGCTCAGGCTGTTATATGGATAGCAAGTTCTATGTGGTAGGAGGACGAAATGAGAATGGAAAAGGCCTCACTTGTGGAGAAGCTTATGATGAGGATAGAAAGACATGGGAACTGATCCCGGACTTACTGGAAGAGACTCCAGTTGCAACCTTTCAATCCCCACCCCTCATCGCTGTCGTCAATAATGAGCTTTACTCTCTGGAGACATCATCAAATGAGCTGAAAGTTTATATGAAAAAGAGCAAAACGTGGAGGAAATTAGGGCCAGTCCCAGTTAGAGCTGATTCTCACAAAGGATGGGGTGTGGCCTTCAAGTCTTTGGGCAATGAGCTACTTGTAATTGGTGCTTCTAAATCCATGGTATCCTATTCTGGAGATGGCATGGCCATCTATACTTGCCAGCCGGATACTGAAGCCAAGGAACTGCAATGGAGGCCTCTTGAGTGCAGCAAAAACAGGCTGAGTAGCTTCATATTGAACTGTTCCGTCATGTTAGCATGAACTTTTTAGCGTTTTCCTGCAGGCAGTAATTATCCTTGGGCTATGAAGTTGTTTGATACTAGTATTGAATAATATCTGTGTTTGGAAACTAGATTTGTCATAATATGCGCCTTTCAACATAATTTTGCATGTAGTCTCTAGTGTGGATCTCGTGAGAGGAGAGCAGTGGCTTCAAAATCTTGGTCATGTTGTGCTGCAGATCAGTTCAGTTAGCTCGTACATCCTGAACCCTGCCATATGCTGCAATAATAGTGGCATTCACTGCCAAGTGATAGCTAGTTTCCCAAGTACTAAAACAACTCTAAGCGATAGCATCTTTCATTGTTCTTGTTCCTGTTTAGCTGCCTTCTGCTGTAGCATGGAGTCATTTGCAGAACAGGACTTTGTTCAGGCCTATCTTTTAACACACAGACGTTGAAGCCTTTAGAGAGGATAACATGAAACATTTCCATCAAACAAGAAAAAGCATGACTAGGTCAGAAACATGATCACAATGACCTCCAAAGAACCCACTACACTAAGCACTTCACTCTTTCCATACATGGCAAAGATTTGGAGGTACTGTACATTTGGGCAATCAGGCTGGACAAATAGAGGGGGCGGCCAAGCAAAAGAAAACTTCAAAAGTTTTGACAATTGCACTGTAGGCTCTGTATCATCTGCGATTAGCTTGTTACAAAGTAAGAACCAACTATACAACTTAATAGTGATGGAAGCATGTGTTTTCGCAATCATCAGTGTTCAACTTATAACACATTTATTAGCCTAGATATATAGTCGTTTGTCTCACACGCCAAGTCCTTTTTATACCAATCCACGATTACGTGCAATCTCACTTATGCGCGAACAGTTAGGTTTTCTAGCATATGCCCATCAATGTGAAGAGGATTTGGCCTCAAATCTAGTTGGTTGCCGTTGTTAATATAAGGTGAAAGAAGATGAACATTGAATGTAGTCTATATTATCCGGAAAATCAATGTGATAAGCATTGTCATTGATGCAACATTAGTTTGGACTTGCACTTAGATGGAAAGTACTCCTTTGGAAAATGAAGAGTTAAATCCTATCACCTTTTTGCCCTATAGAAAATTTGCCGTACATCTCCTTGTCCACGCCACCTTTGTTTCTCTATCAAGATTCACAAATTCGCTAACTAGTAAAGGAAGTAAGTCAAGTGGTGAATGCTTTATGCTCCCACAAAAAGATCAAATTGGAGGCAAACTCTAAAAGAGGTCAGACCCTGTTGATTCTACTTCCACCTTTTAAATTTTATTTTCTATTTTTATTAAAAATAAAATCTGTTTAGATGAGATCTATACTAAAAATATTTAAAAATAAAAACTTGTTTGATTAAGATTTGTAATAAAAATTGAAAACAAAAATATTTTTAGTTTCATTATTCTCTGTTTATAATTATACTATTAGATGTTAATATTAATTTAGTTATTTTTAATTTATCAAATTGTATTCTTAAATTTTAATTTAATTATTTTAACATATAAAAATGTATTTTTAAATTATTTATTTTCATTACGATTAGAAATTAAAATGTATGAATATTTAATATAATAAAAAGAAAACTGCACATCAATTTTATATAATAAAAGTCTATAAAATATAAAAAAATAAATTAAATAATTCTTATTAATAAAACATGTTCATCACACTATAATACTTTAAAACATAATAGATCACTTATAAAAACATACATAAATCAACAAGAAATAATATAATCATTCATATTTGTCTAACAATTCATCCCGCTTTCAAAACATATTTCGAAGTTGTACCCAAATAATATTATATTCCACTTAAGAACTTGTATCTTCATTTACGCTTTCAATAATTTGCTCTTCATTTTCAAACAACCGTTAAATAATTAATCGCTTTGTCTATTCATTCTAATATAATTATGTATAACACAATAAGCAATAACGATGCATTTTTATTTCTTTATATCATAACTCAACATATTTAAAAGTATAGAAAATCTTACTTTTAGAACTCCAAAATATCTTTCAATAACATTTCTTAATGAATAATGCCTATAGTTAAATAATTCCTATGGACCTTAAGATCTTTCTCTTTCTCTATAATCTCGCTAAATGATATCTCTCGCTTTGATATTGTAAAAGAAATGTAGATATATTAATGTAGCCTGAATCAACCAAATATAACTTTCCTAACATATAAGAAACATAATATTAACAAAAATTTATTGAAATTAATCATAATTACTCTATTTATTTAAAATAATGTACCTTCCCATCTAACTATTACATGTGTGAAATACACGTGAAATGAGCAATAACACATAATATTTTGGGTTGAATCGGTTCTTTTACCCCTATATAATATTTGTTCATTGGTTGGAATATGTGCATCAATATGTTTACTATCTATTGCTCCAATGTAATCCTAAAAAATAAATTGTATTATTAAAATAGTTCATTAAATTTAAGGATATAATAAAAATAATAATTAAATATATAATAGACTTAAAAATATAAAATCATTTTAAATTATATTGAATCTCAGAAAGTGCATTAGTAAAGGATGATAGAGTGATGACTCTTTTTGTAAGACAATTAACTACATATAAGACTTTATAAAAATAATTCGAAATTATCTAAGTTGAATGTTGAAAGCACTCTATATTGGCTTTAGTTGTCTTATTATACCCTATTGTCATCATGAAAATTGTAACTTGTTCCTCCACAATCAAATGACATGTTGGCTACTTATTATATAAGCTTAAGAAGATTATCTTGTTCATTCTTAAGTTCTCATAAATCCTTGTAGAATTTCTATTCGAAAGCTTCAATATCAAATTATGACTTGATACAGCAAAAGGTTCTACATGGTTGATTATGTAAATGAAAATATTCATTCTCTTTCCCAGTTAGAGAAATAATAACTACCTTCATCAACTCATTTGAATTTGATTCGAAATCTGATAAGGAGACCATGTATCTATAATACAAACATTAAACAATAAATAAAGACATTTAAATATAAATGTGAAAACAATTATGAAACACTATGACATTTAACATAAATTTAAGAAGCTCATATCAAACATTCAGTCAAAAGGATCATACCAAATATTCATACAACCATATGCATAAAATGTTCAAACCATATAATAGTTTTATATATAAAAGTGCCTAAGCCAATAAGAATTCAATATACAATAACATGAAGAAAATAACTAAAGAGATACAATCCAATCCATCATCCTTACATTTGGCATCTTTATAGAAATCTACCTAAAAAGTGTAGAGTCAAGTATAGCCTTTACTGCTTTTCCATATTACACACCCTCAATGCCTAGATCATATAAAGAATTCAAACATGCAATCATCATATTAGTCTCTTGATTAACTAATAAAGCTTCAAATCCATCCTCTATAATGTATATTGTTAAAGCCAATTTTTCTCAAGTAAATCATTCTTTTTTCTTCTTGTTCACTAATTGTAATCAAGGCCTTTTCAAGAATGTTAGAGTATGTCATCTTTGCCTTTTTCTTAGGAGATTTCTTTGTCTTAGAAGAAGAATTTGCAACTTGACCTTTTTTATCACTGAATACACAAACTTCATCAACATCAATTCTATATTCCTCTTTCGTACTATTTGACGGAGATTTTATTGATGGACATGATTGTAAACTAGTCGTAATAGTATATTTAAAAATATGACACAAGTCTAAAAACTCCTTGCATCCCTTTTTCTTGAACTGCAAGCCATTTGATGAAAATTTTATAGAGTAAAAAAATGATATATCAATAAGTAAAAACATATTTTTAACTTAAATAGATTTTTCCAACATTCATATTTAGCATAAACTTCATAGATGAAGAAGCTGTAATCGATTCCTATTTCTTTACGTAAGTTCTTGGAATTTTTTAATCTAGCCCTCAATGTATTATACTTGTTCTTCAATTGAACATCAATATACTCTTTATTTAATTTTGTTTAAAAACCTGCCTTAATATTCTTCCAACTAGATTTAGAAGGAAGTAGTTGTTCAATTTTTCTTCTTCACTTCTTCAACCATTAATGAAAAACAAAGTGTATATGGCTGTTTTTTTAAGCAGGCCACGATCGTGGCCAATAGTGGCTTTTTGAGCCACAATCGTGGCCAGCAATTACAAAAGCTATATAAGTGGGTTCTCCACTTATGTACTTAAGGGCTTTGGCCAAAATACACACAAAATGGAGAGTTGGGGTTATAGAAGAGTTCTAGAGAGTTGAGAGAGAGTTCTTGAGAGGTTTTCATGCAATCTATGCAAAAGTTGCATGAGATTAAG
>JAOQMM010000008.1:7174543-7184634 GCA_027563515.1 Erythroxylum platyclados | reverse complement strand
CCGAACTGCGTTAACACATTTCGGTTTCGGTTAATTTGGTGCGTTTAATTTTTCTATTATTTGTGTTTGTCAGAAACAGATTTGAAAGTTTGCAAAACTACCTACCTATTATATGGTTTTTCAAAAGTAAATAAGGATTTAATTTTGTACTCTTAATGACGCGTATCAAATTTTGGCGTCGTTATTAGGGAAAGTTTTATTTGCTTAGTTTTCTTATTTATTCATTCATTTATTTTTACTTTTAATTTATAACTAACAATTCTTTTGTTTTGAAAAAAAAAAGGCAAAGAAGAGAGTAGGCAATTTTTATGAAACTAAGAGATAGAAAAGAAACTGAAGTACAAATCAAATTGGAAAAGGAAGACGAAAGCATAAAAATGATCGGAGCTACCTTGAACCAATTTTCAGAACCAAACTCAGAAGATTAACCTTTATGCATCATCTTCCTAGTCTTGGAAAGACCCTTGAAGTTGAATTCAAGTTTCTTAGATTTATTGTCTAAATCCTATACACAGATAGGTGAGGATCCTCATAGACATTTAAAAGAATTTATGGTTGTTTTTTCTACTATGAGACCTGAAGGAATTGATGAAGAACAAGTGAAATTACATGCTTTCACTGCATGATTTTGCTAAAAATTGGTTATATTATTTAGCTCCTACATCCATAAATACATGGGAAATATGTGGAGTTAGACAAAACAAAAATGAGTTACTATATGAATATTGGGAAAGATTTAAAAGACTATGTGCTAGTTGCCCTAATCATCAGATTAGTGACCAATTATTAATCTAATATTTCTATGAGGGACTTTTACCATATGATAGGAGCATGATAGATGCAGCTAGTGGCGGGGCATTAGTTGATAAAACTCCTACACAAGCTAGACAATTAATCTCCAACATGGCTGAAAATTCACAACAATTTGGAACTAAAAATGAGATTAAAAGTAAGGAAAGCTAACGAAATAAATGTGAATGTTATGCAAGATCAACTGAAGCAAAATTCTCAAAAAGTAGCTCATTTGACTACTTTAGTGTCGAAACTTATAGCTGGTGGTAATACCTAAGCTCACACTTGTGGAATTTGCATTGACTTTACGCATACTACTAGTGCATGTCCTTCTTTGCAGGTTCAAGATGTGAACATTGTGGGTAGTTATCTTGGACAAACACAAAGGAAATCTGAACCTTTCTCAAACACATATAATGAGGGCTGAAAAGATCATCCGAACTTTAGATATGGACCGAGGACAAACCCACCTAATTTTGTTAATAAGTAAAACAATCAAAGACCTTCTTTTATACGCAACCCACCTCAAAACCAACCCACTGGTCAATCTTTAGAAGATATAGTGAAACAATTAGCTAACTAGATTGGGAAAGTACATACACAGGAGACCCAAATTGGACAAATTTTCACTAGTCTAAGTAATGTAGAAACCTAATTATCTAGAAAATTGCCTGCTCAATCCATCCCAAGTATTAAAGAAATAGCTTAACAACTGAGGATGTCAAGCCAACGACATAAACCCAAGATGCTACTTAAGAGGCAACCTAAGACAAGAAAAATCAAATTTGAATTTCTTTCCCTTTAGCTTATTAATTTATTTACCTATTTATTTCCATTAAAAAAATTGGCTATTTTATCTACTTGTTTTGCTTGGATGTTCCTTTTTCTGCATTTAGCCATTACATTGAGGACAATGTAAAATTTAACTTGGGGGGGGGGCAAGGAATATAAAAACATAACCTGGTTGTTTTGTGCAAAAATTGAAAATTGAGAAAAAAAGGAACCTGGATTGCTTGCATCGGTTTGACATTATTCTGTTTTAGATGCATGCATTTAGTTTTATCACCATACAAAAAAACAAAAACTTTTAACATTATGGTTGATGGATTAGCAAGTTGCATAAGTTATTTTCTTTAATATAGCATGTTTTAAAACTCTTTTGTTTAATTTTAGGTTCATACTGAAGAGAATTTACCCTCATCTTACTAAATTTAGTTTATAAGTAATTGGAAGTCTTGCTTTAATTTTACATACACGACATTAAGGTCAGACTTTTATTCAATTTAAAAAATGTCTAGTATCCTTGGTGATTTTCATTTACTTCTGATTACAGGAGAAATACTTGATGTGACCTTGCAATTTTAATTTTCTATAAAAAAAATGTGTTGATTAAATGTAATATCCTAGTTTGATTAATGTACCTTGTAATATGTGGTGCATGCATTTTATAGAGTATGCTTTATTTATGTTATACTAGAGTATTTTAAGCATTTAAATGTATTATTAAGGTTATAACGGAGATCACAAATAGACCATAGACGGTACTGGACTCGACTATAAATTTCGCGAAAAATTTTCGAACACTTTGAAAAGCTACAGAATCAATCCGAACGAGCTTTAAAAGCCCTGAAATGTGCTTTGGAGATTTAGGTGATACTTTTAAATGAAATTCATACGATTTCGATGACATTTAGTGATTTTTGGGTTCAATCCAAAAATTCTTTTGGGAAACCGAATAAATAATTTCAAAACATGATGAAAAGCTCCAGAATTAGGATTTGAGCCATAGGAGCTAAAACGGGTCAAAACGGAGGTTGTTTGAATAGAATTTGGGTAATCTGAAATTATTGGACTAAAATGCTCTTTTTTGAAAATAATAGGTATTGATTATTTTAAACCTATTAAAAAATTTTAAAATCATCTAATCAATAAGTATAGACCCTAATTTGAGTATTTTATGGTCAATTTGATGATAAGACAATTTTGGAATATTTCAGGATTTAATTCGGTTAGTTGGTGAATTAAATGCATTAAAGGGCAATTTGGTCTTTTTGTATGCATTACATGAAATTTGGTCTTGATGGTATTCATTAAAGGGTAATTTGTTCATTTTAGATGGTGTTAGTGGAAGAATGGGTCATTAGAAGAGAACCAATAGGAAGGTGAAATGTGGAATCCATTAAATGAGCATTAAAAAGAACAAAGCAAGACTTTTGTTTTCATTTGATCAATAACCGTGAGAGTGAATGGAGAATGCCGTGAGAGTGACATTAAAGAGCCCAAAAACTAAAAGAAAATAAGGGAGAAGCAAGGTGGTTCGGCCATTCTTAGAGAAAGTACGGAAGAGGAAAAAAAAGGAAAAGAAAAGAGAAAGGAGAAGAGAGAGCTATGGCTAAGCCAAAGTGAAGTGATCCAAACCATTTTTCATGTTCTTCTACCTCTAATCAAGCATCCAATAAAGTTCCATAGTCATTCAAGTGAAGAAGAAGAAGAAGAAAATGGGTTGGTAAGCTTACTAATCTTGTTGGAAATTTTGATTTGTTAGGTTATAGGTTAGATTTGGTTTTGATGGTGTGATTTACACCCTTTTGATGTAATATCAAGGTTTTATTGCATTGGAAGCAATTGGAGAAGAAAATCACATGAATCTAGTGTATGGAACCTTGGTCAAAGTTGGTCAAAGGTGAGATCTTTTACCTAAAGTGTTTTATTTTATCATTTTATGATTTAAGATTAATGAATGGCATTGGGAAGTTAGTTTAATGATGAAAGAATGAAAGAAAAACCAAGGAAATGATTGGATGAGTTTTCGACCATGGTTTGGTAATGATACAAAATTATATTTTGATGTTTTATGATGTTTATAGCATGATTTTGATGCTAATGAAGTAAAGAAATGAAAAAGAATTGGTTTGGAATTGGTTTTGATTGAAATTTAGTTTAGGGTGCATGATTTTGGAAAAATTTGTTAATGAAATTTTATGACTTAAATGAGTGTATTAAAATGTCATGGAAGTGAATTTAGATTGGTTTTTAAGTGAAGAAATCAAATGGAATTGAATTGGAATAGTTTAATGTATAATATGTTAAGTTTAACCTTAAGAGCATTTTTAGCATAAAAGTATGATTATGATATAATGACAATATAAATGTGATGAAGGATGGTCATTAAGTGTATTTGTGTTATTGGAATTATTAAATGAAGTTTTATGTTATTTGGAGAAAATTAGTATATGGAGTATATGGAAAGTGATGAAGTTGAAAAGGTTTACGGCATATTTGATTGGTAAATGTGTTAAGGAGTTAAATGTATTCATATTAGGTTTTCAGATCGGAAAACATAACCAACCAAAGGATTTCGAAGTGGTGAAATGGAAACTAGCAAGTTGTGAGTGTACTTTAAATTGATTTTATGCAAATGGTTTTCATTTGATCATGAAATGAATATTTATACTGAGTTTTATGCAAATGATATTTTACAAGTGAATATTACTAGCATAAGATTATGCTTGAGCAATATATGAGTTTTAGCTTGAAAGTTAAATTTTGTATGATTGGAAGTTACATTGAATGATTATGAATCCTCCCATAATTGATTTCGGAAATAAGTTGAATTGAAAAAGTATGAGTTGCTTTTACCTATGGTAAATTGTTAGGCTTTATACATGTTATTATACCGGGTTATAGTGGTTAACCTATTACCAATAAGCGATGTAGAACCAGCTTCGTAAATAGTGGTTAACTGGTGACAGATAAGCGATATAGAACCAGTTTCGTGACTTGTTATGGGTAAGTGATGTAGAACCAACTCCGTGATTTGTTACGGATAAGCGATGCATAACCAGCTCCATAAATACTGGTCTATAGCGGTTTACCTGTTGCGGGTAAGCGATGTAGAATCAATTCCATAACTAATAGTTAACCAGTCGCGGGTAAGCGATGCAGAACTAGCTCTGTGGCTTTATGCTTAGTGTACCGTATGGTAAAGGAACTAGTGGTGGGCTATGTTGAGTAAGAAAAGTCATGTAATAATAATGTCGTCACTATTTATTTTTAAAAGTGATTTGAGAGGTACCGAATGGTACCAATTCTAATGGTTGGTTTATTTTTCAGTATTAAAGTTTTCAGAAAACTTATTGCCACCACTGTTTATTGTTTAAGGAAAAAGAGAAATGGAAAATAGGAACTTTTATATGATGAGTTTAATTTCGAAAAGCATTTTGATATAGTTTTTTTTTTAAAATTGAAATTGTGTTTTACGAAATGTTATGTTATTACCAGATTTGATGATGCATGAACAAATTGTTATGGAAATGTTTTACTATTAGCTTTATAATTGTATAGAATATTACAGTTATATTGTTAAGAAAAGTTCAATTTTTTGAAAAGTAATTACACTCATTGAGCTTGTTTAACTCACCTTTATTTTTATGTTTTTCAACAAACCATCCCAGGTATGTGCATAGGTGTTGCAAGAATTGGGACTCCGCCTCAAGATTAGTTGTATCGTCGGGTGTTGCTGTGCTTATGTTATTTTTGCTATATATGTGATATGTTTTAAGTTATTTTGGGAAAGAGTTCAAAAGTGTGATCTTATGAATATTAGTGAAGTTGTAAATATCTTTTTCTTAATGGACTATGAGGGCTTTAATCCTGAATAATGTTTTTTAAATGTTGAGAATTATATGTTTGTGATTACTAGTGATGTGGACCTGAGGTTGCATTTCAGAAGTTGAGATGAATGTGAAATATTGGAAATGTTTTAAATTGTATTATGCAGGTTTTTGAAAATTTTGGGAATGTCAAAATACAGTCATTATGCTGTCGAAAATTTTGTAAAATGATTAGAAAAAATTCGCACTATTTTTCGCGCTTTTAATTATTAAAATATAAAAGGTTTTAAATAATTGAACAGCTTGACTTTGCGGGAACTCTTGCGTCGATTCAGATATTGATTGGAGGGCTATTGTGGGGTTGCTGGGAGGCCTTTACTCAGGTTCTAGAAGGGGAACTCCGGGATGGGTCATTTCATCAAGTGCCCGTTTGAGGCCAAAAAAAATAAGTTACTGGGGGAGCACTTTATGAAAAGTTATTTTTAATAATCAAGTGCCCCTATGAGACAAAAAAGTGGTTACTGGGGAAATACTTCCAAGGGACCAAGTACTCATTTGAGATCATAATTAAGGTGAGAAGATGAACCAAGCACAAATGGTAAAGTGCCTATTGTGTTAGGAGTTAGCTTAAAAAAAAGAACTTTAATTCAAGTCAAACCAAGATGTTTTGTATGTAGAATTGAAACACCGGTATTATTTACAAACTAACTTTATTAAGATAAGGTGTGAATGTCTCCAAAGTTTGAGGTTAAAATTAAAATTTTAAAGGTGTTTTAAAATATGTTATGTTGATGATTAAAGCGAATATGCTAAGACATTGTGATTTTCGCAAATAAATTTTCTAATTGATTGTTTAGTTTTTTTTAATTTAGTTTATTCTATGTGAGGTATGGTGGTAAATTAGATTAATATTTTGCATTATAGTGTTGTTTTGATCGAGGACGACTAAAAGATAAGAGTAGGGAATTTGATACGTAAAAATTATATTACATTTTATGCCCTTATTTTATATTGTTTTGAATTATTTACGTAGTATATTTGGATAAATTATTGCATTCTCTTATTAATTATTCAAGTTATTTAATTTTATATTTTATTTCTAATAAAAGGTTAAAATTAACTAAATATTTAATCAGCCCACCAAGCAAAACGGCACAGATCAAGCAGCCAAAGATGAAAAAAAAAACAAGAATGAATGGAAAAAACGACAGCAACAAAAAGAAGTTGCGAGGAACAAAACGGCAAGGAAGCAAGAGCAAAACGCTGAGTGCAAGGAGACAAATAGACAGCAGCTGGACAAAACGACTGAAGCAGCCAGCAACCCAAATAAACAATAAAACGCAGCAAGGATAAAACGCAAAGAAGCAGCCAGGAGAAGAGGGAAAACGACAATAGCAGGAAAGGAAAGTGCCAGCAGAGAAGGGCACCAAAACGACAGTGGCCGAGCAGAAAAGAGAATTAATCGGCAGCCAACAACTAATCGGCAGGAGAAGAAAACGGCAGTGCAGAAAAGGGAAAAGAGAATCGCAACAAGCAGAAATAAACAACTAAAACGCAGAGCACAACCAGATAAAACGACGCAGGCCACCCAGACAGGTAACGTGTCACCAAAGAGCTAACGAAATGTAGCAGTTCAGACATGCAAAACGAAACGCAACAACAGCCAGTGGACAGTCCAAAACGACAGCGCGGAGATGAAAAGTAATAAAACGACAGAGCAGAGGAGAACCAGAAAAAAAGTCCAAAACGCAGCAGCCAAGAGCCAAGCAAAACGACGCAACAGTGGACAGAAAACAACACAACAGAAGTACAAGCAAAGAAAAAAACGTAGCAAAAAAAAATCCAAATGACACTTATCAAATTTTTGGCACCGTTATTAAAGAAAGTTTTATTTGCTTAGTTTTTTATTTGTTTATTTATTTATTTTTATTTTTAATTTATAACTAACAATTCTTTTGTTTTTGAAAAAAATAGGTCAAAAAGGGAGCAGGCAATTTTGTATGAAATTAAGAGACAAAAAAGAAACTAAAGTACAAATCAAATTAGAAAAAGAAGACGAAAGCACAAAAATGGTCGGAGCTGTCTTGAATTAATTTTCAGAACCAAACATAAAAGGTCGTATTCCTAGTCATGGAAGACCCTTGAAGCTGAATTCAAGTTTCTTAAATTTATTGCCTAAATCCTATAGACATGTAGGTAAGGATCCTCATAAACATTTAAAAAAATTTATGGTTGATTGTTGTACTATGAGACCTGAAGGAATTGATGAAGAACAAGTGAAATTACGTGCTTTCACTGCATGATTTTGCTAAAAATTGGTTATATTATTTGCCTCCTACATCCATAAATACATGGGAAATATGCAGAATTAGACAAAACATAAAATAGTTACTATATGAATATGGGGAAAGATTTAAAAGACTATGTTCTAGTTGCCCCAATCATCATATTAGTGACCAATTATTAATCTAATATTTCTATGAGGGACTTTTACCACATGATAGGAGCATGATTGTAATATCCCGTCTCTAAAGTTGTTGAAGTGATATATGCAATTAGTCTAGGAAAAATGTTAAATAGTAAGGTAAAATTGTTACAAGAAAATGTTGTTTAAATGGCCAATGAGAGGGTACTGTGTGGAACTATTGATTGAATGACAAATGGCATGAATTATTGAATGACAAATGATGAAACAATCGGATGACAAATGGTACTTAAAGTAAAAGACACGAGTTCGTGTCGGCATAGACATATGTACTTAGACGTGAAATATGTATGGAAATTTTTGATATGTTTGCTTGAATTTATGAGTGTGATGTGAGGGGAATTGATGAAAGAAGTATTACATAAGCAAATGGAATGTTTTTTGTTAAATTGGATATATTTTTGTGTTGCTCTTGCATGATAAGACCGAAGTTAGTTGATTTAGGATATGTACCCCGTTGGATGGATAGGTCCACTGAACAAATTTCTGTAATTTGGCCATATCTTAGCCTATACACCTCCAAATTGGATAATTCAAATTGTTGATTAAACTAGAGATATATATCTAAAATTTTTATGAAGAAACCAAAATCTGATTCTGCCTCTAAGAGTTTTGAATTCTGGTTTGAAATTGAGTTCTGGCTGCTATCCTTGTTTTCATACAGCCTGTAGTTTTGGGGTTATAACTCCCTATATAATGATCCAAATTGCATGAAATTTATGCCATTAGAAACTTAAGACATAGGGAAATGAAACAAAGTGATAATATTATAGGCCAATGTGGGAATCAAAGGAAGAAGAAGGACCAATATGCAATTTTCCTAAAGTTAACTCATGGACCAATAAGATTAAAACATGTGTGTCCAATAGGATTGTAACACATGATCCAATAGAATTGTGACAAATGGTCCAGTAGAATTGCAACACATGTCCCAATAGTATTGCAACACATGGTCCAATAGAATTGTAACACATGGTCCAATGGGATTGTAACACATGGTCTAATAGGATTGTGACATATGGTCCAATAGGATTGTGACATGTGTCTTGCTTTTTAACCCTACACCAACACCCACTAATTTTCACTCTTACAAGAACCTTTCTCCTTTATTTTCTTACAACTTATTCCTCTCTTCTCTCCCACTCCATCGACACACTTACACACCTTCATACAAGTTGAGTTTTGCCAACAATTTTACAGCTTTCTTCTTGTATTTGAAAGCCTCTGTACTTTCATCTTGTTCTTAGCTCTTGTTTTAAACTTTGGAAGGCTAAGGGAGCTTGTTCCTTGAGTTGAAAAGTAGTGTTTGGCAAGTAAGTATCTTTGATCTTTATGGTTTGTTAAAATAGACATGAATGATGATTGAATAGAGATGAGAAGCATGTAGGGTTGATAATGAGTGTGCTGGAAAATTGTTAAATGAACATGCCTTATTTTGATGTGTAAAAATCATGGAATGATATGCCATGAAATGGATGAATTGGGGGGGGGTGTTTAAGTGTAAATGATGGAGAATTTATGCTAAGAATGGTTGAAATTGAAGTGTTCTTGTATTTGAAAGATTAGAAGCCTAGGTTGAAAGTTAGGGTTTCAATCTCATTTTCTTCTTGTGGTTAATTTTTCCTATACTTGGACTATGAATTAGAAGAAACTCAAAGAATGATTGTATACCTATGTCTTAGTTTGATTTTGGTGAAAATGGCGTGTTAAAATGATGACTAGAACTCGAGTTATGGCTGTTTTCCCAACACTGCCTGCGGCAGGCTCCTGTGAAGGAACCTTCTATTTTGTCCTAATTTTTGAGGGCTTTAGAGCTCGAATTAATCATAGTTTAAAACATGTAAAATGATTATTGATGTCTCATTTTTGCCTCTATGAAACAATTTGGCTAAAAGATGTCTTGATAATGATTTATTGTTGTTTGAGCGTTGGTTGCCAGTCTATTTGTTACCAGAAAACAGAACAGAATTTGGATGGGGATTGTATTCTCAAGGGTTATTTTGTTTATGTAATTTTTGGATACATTAAAACTAATGGAAGTCTAGTTTCAGGGGGCACAAAAATCATGGTACTTGGATTTTTTTAGAGAGAGTTATGATTAAAAGAAGACAGCTTATTCATAAAGGAAAATCAATTGAGCATGCATTAGACATATACATGTGCATGATTGAATGTTTGTTTGATTATACAAGTGAGTAATG
>JAOQMM010000008.1:7164169-7174443 GCA_027563515.1 Erythroxylum platyclados | reverse complement strand
TTAATATTAGTCTAAATTATTAGATTTATTATTAGTTTACTATATATTAATAGACATTATTAGTGTATATTTATTTCAATAAAGGATTTTATAATTTTTACTTCTTATCTATTATATATCGATTATATAACAATTTAGTACCGATTGAATCTTAAAATCTTAAACTTTTTTTTTAACCAATTTAATATTCGATCCGTGTTGCCATTTCCGAACCAATGCTTTAAACTTATTGAAAAAGGCTTGTCACGATGTCGTTTTAGATAAAAAAACCAATCTTCTTCTTGCGGCGACTTTTTGGAAGCTTAGTGCTTTCAAGAAAGAAGAAAGATCACTGTGTGAGAAGAAAACGAAGAGAGAGAGAGAGAAAGAGGAACAAAGGTAGGTCTTTTCTCTCTCCTCCGCCAAGGCAGAGGTCCCCAGCTACAAAGAAATCATAGAGCTCTTTAAAACCCTTTTTTTTTAAATCTTGTTGACTCTACGTAAGCTTTTCAATCTCTAAACCTTTTTTTATACCCTTTTTCTTTCTTTCTTTTTTTGTTTCATTTCTAATACTCATTTCTACTCATCTTCGTCCTTATCTTACGAATCCCATCTTTTATCTCAGCTTAGTAAGTTTGGTTTGGACCAGAAAAGGGCTGGTTTTGTTAAGATTCCGCTCTAAATTTGAATCCCTTTTTTAATTCAGCTCAGTTTCCCTCGCTCTTATCAAGGGCTTTCGATGCTAGGTTTTTGGAATATTGGTTGGAATTGGTTGTCATTGTAGGGTGGTTTAGTTATTTTGTTTTTGAGAAATTGGGTTCAAGGATTTTGGTTTTTAAGAATTGTTGGGTTTTAGGGTTTTGGTGATGATAGTTTCAAGTTTGAATATTTATTGAGGTTTGTGCGGATTGGCAGATTTTAGAGTCTGTGCATATCTGAAGCTCTGAAAGGTTGGGTTTTGATAGGCTTAAGTGACATATAACTGATTGAACACTGAAGTCAGAGTGATAGCTATGGCTGCTAACAATAACCAACCCAAAGGCCTTGGTCAATCTTCGTCACCCTTTGGAAATGTGGGGATGGTCAACCCGTCAATGCCCCCAAATCCAACTTTTTCTCAGTCACAACTAGGGAGTGGATTTCATGGTCAATTCCAGCTGTCCCAAGCACAGGCCAATGCACAAGCACAATTGAAAGCGCAGCAGGCTCATGCTGCACAAGTTCAAGCAGCGCATGCTCAATTTCAGGCACAGTTGCAAGCCCAAGGTATTTCTCTTAGCCAGGCTCAGAATGCCGGACTAGGGAACTTGGGATCTTCTTCACCCTCATTTGGTAATGCAAGTGCAAAGAGGCTTATGCAGAAGCCCCCAGTGCGGCCTCCTGGTGTTCCTATGGGAAATATGGTTTCTCCTTTAAAAGCTGTGGATCTCAGCTCTGCTGCACGCAGAAAGAAGCAAAAACTTCCTGAGAAGCAGCTTCAGGATAGGGTGGCATCAATTCTGCCAGAGTCTGCTTTGTACACACAACTGCTTGAGTTTGAATCTCGTGTTGATGCTGCATTAACTAGAAAGAAAGTTGACATTCAGGAGGCTCTTAAAAGCCCTCCTTCTGTGCAAAAAACCCTTCGTATTTATATCTTTAACACATTCGCCAACCAGATTAAGACCATCCCGTCCAAGCCTACTGCTGATCCCCCAACTTGGACTCTTAAGATTGTCGGGAGAATATTAGAAGATGGAGTAGATCCTGACCAACCTGGAGCTGTTCAGAAATATAACCCTATGTACCTAAAGTTTTCATCTTTTTTCAAGAGAGTCACCATTTCTTTGGATCAGAGACTATATCCTGACAATCATGTTATTGTATGGGAACAAGCTCGATCACCTGCACCTCATGAGGGTTTTGAGGTTAAGAGGAAGGGGGATAAAGAGTTCACTGCAAATATACGTTTGGAAATGAATTATGTGCCAGAGAAATTCAAGCTCTCCCCAGCTTTGATGGAAGTTCTTGGTATTGAGGTTGATACACGCCCAAGAATAATAGCTGCAATCTGGCATTATGTGAAGGCTAGAAAACTGCAGAACCCGGATGATCCAACATTCTTTAATTGTGATGCACCTCTTCAGAAAGTATTTGGGGAAGCAAAAATGAAATTTACAATGGTTTCGCAAAGGATATCACCTCACTTATTTCCACCCCAACCTGTTCTACTGGAGCATAAGATTAAACTTTCAGGGAATAGTCCAGCTGGAACGGCCTGCTATGATGTGGTGGTAGATGTGCCCTTTCCAATACAGAGGGAATTGTCTGCTTTATTGGCGAATGCAGAAAAGAGCAAAGAGATTGATACTTGTGATGAAGCAATATGTAATGCAATAAGGAAAATTCATGAACATCGGAGAAGGAGAGCATTCTTTCTTGGATTCAGTCAATCACCTGTCGAATTTATAAATGCTTTGATTGAATCTCAAAGCAGGGATTTGAAACATGTAGCTGGAGAAGCTAGCAGAAGTGCAGATAAAGAGCGCCATGCAGATTTCTTCAACCAACCCTGGTTAGTCCAGTTTGCAATTTACCTTTTGAGCTTTTAATTGTTTTTCAGATGCTTTTCATTCCATATAGAAAGCATATTATGCTCCAGGTGACTTGATCACCAAAATATTTAGGTTCACGCTTGAATTTTAATGGTGGTAGAAAATGTCATACTCAATATGATTGGCTCGGTGGAGAACATTGAATTCAGGATCATTACCGGAACTCTTTACACTTCACAATTGTACTAGCTACAGTTGCTATTTACATTTGTTATGGTTCTGACATCGTAGCCTACTTTATTAGAGTTACTTGGCCTGAAATAGAAGAACAAGAATGAAAGAAAATTCTCAGTTCCCCTCTGAGTTAGACTCTATTTGTGTGTCTGTCCTACATCAATGAGCCTTGTTTTCATTAGTAAAAAGGCTGTCCTACTCTTATTTGGTTTTATTTGGTTACTGAAACAGGGTTGAGGATGCTGTAATTCGATATATGAATCGGAAGCCAGCAGCTGGAGGTGATGCTCCTGGAAGCACATGAGTTGGGGAGTTGTCGACAGTGGTTCGTCGTACTTGGCATCTGCAGAAACTTTGGGGGCTTGAACTTAGCAGTGGCCAGAGCTACTACTATTACTAACCATTCAATACTAATTGGCATGGCCATGCAGGCGGAAGCAATGTTTTTATTCTTGTAAAACGACTAAAAAAGATTCAGTGTAACTTGTTAGGCATAATTGTCCTGCTGCTTAGAATGCTCTAGTGAAATAGAACTTGGCATCAGTTATCATAGCGATTTACCCCTTAAGTCATTTTTCTGGATTTGTTTTGTTGAGGGAGTTGAATTACTAAAAAATAGTTTCTCAGTATCAGTCCATTGAATAAATAAAATTAACCAAGTTTTATTTTGCGATGTATAAGTAGGTGGGTATGATTTTTTCTAATGGGTGAATCCTCCAGCGTCGCTGCCTATATAAATACTTACGATGTGTTAAAAGAGCAACAAGAGAACTTCAGTTAATGTATTTGAACATTATTTCAAGGACTAAAGGAATGCACTTATAATGCAAATATTAAGTAGAAGTAATATATTTTAGTACAATCTTTGATTAATGATCATATTTGTAGCGTGATCTTAATATGCATTAGACAATCTAATGTGTACAAATCAAGCTTTAATAAATGGACAATGTTTAATGATTATTTTGGATAAAATAATATTTTTTATGCTGTAATCATCGTTCATAATAAGAACCCAATAAAATCACTACTAAAATTTATATGTTATCACCAACCTTTATAACAAATCATCGATGATATGAAGCAATTGAAAAACAACTTAATTAGAAATATGTTCAATTTACATAATAAAATATTAACTAAGTGTAAATCCAAAACAAGAAGGTGTTAATGACACTCAAATATCAACTGATTTTTATGTAAGAGTTTAATTTAAGTTAATGTCCTTCTTGAATAAACTAATAAATCATGTGTAAGTTTTCATGGTCTCACTATGCATTGCATCCAATGCCATTGGTTACCTCCGGTTATTGACATCTCTTTCTATAATAGTTAATATTACTCCCACAATTGCAATGGTTTTAGGAGGCCTATACTTTATAGAAACTGTCTACTTGAGATTGTCTATTACGCCATTGGTTATGACTCTCGCCAGATAGAAGTACTCAAATAATGAATTCTTGTGCACTTGAGAGGAGCTAAATGCCCTCTTCACTGAGCTTAGTCAAGTTGACCTTAATTATATTAAATAATTTTAATAAATTCAAATCCCTAATTAGGTAAAAAAAAAAAAAATCAACCATGAAATTGGAAGTCTTATATTCTTAAATAGTTGCTCACACATATATGAGACCTTTCAAGCATCTTAATTTGGAAATTTTATTTCTCACCAACAAATCAATATGATATCCTTCAATTATAGTTGCTTGCTTTATACTATTCCTTAACCCAATCCTTCATATTCTTTTGTAAATTTGAATTGGATTATGTTAGCTGTTGCATATTTATAGAGAGCTTTGCATTTTCAAAGAATATGTCTAGTTCAAACTCTGGTTTTTCTTTTACAGTGTTATATTTAGGGAATCTAGCTCTTCTCCTAATAGCATATTCTTCTTCCTCACAATTCAATCTATCATAACTTAAATTAGTATTAGATTTTAAATAATATTTGAAATTTCCATCATATTCAACATCCTATTGTAACCTTGATCATATTCAACTTTTAACATTTAATTGTCTCCCATTTGTATATTACTCCCTTAATCTTTTCAACCTACATCTATGTCTTAAATTCCCTATATTTGTTTCAACCTATATATGTTTAACTTTTATTAACTCATCATCATCCAATTTAAAAGCATACTTATCTCTCATTCTTATAATAACAAGCTAATTCTCTTTTACCTCTTTAGGATCTACTTGTGCATCAACTTCTTCCTACCAACTATCATTGCTATAAGTAATTGAATCCCTAACCAATTGCCCCAAATTATATAAAATTAGGGGTGTGTGGTTGTTTTGGCCCTATCAAAGATGACTTTTGTTGTTTTATAAAGAGAGGAGAATAATTAGTTATAGGTCACTAATTTAATCAATGCTCATCTTATTTATGAAGAGTAGGGATGGCACTAGGTCAAACATGGCTTGATTTTTGGGGCTATAGACAACTCAAAGCCTAAAAAATCCAACTTTCATCTTTTTCCATACTAATTTAATTCAATAATCAATAATAATATAAAGTGTTTCAGATAAATTTTAGTTCAATTGGGTTGTTAGTTAATAAAAATAAACAATAAAACTTTTATTAAACCCTTCCCCATATTTAAAGCTGTACATTTTTCTCAATGTGTACAGCAAAAATACATAAAAATAATATCAAAGAAAGCAAAGTGAGAAAGGAATAATGATTTGGTACTTCCCTGAATAATATTTTATACAATTTTTGAATTCGTTGCAGTTTCCATCCGATATTAAGTGCAATCATCATTGCAAAGGAGAAACAAAAGGGATAAAAAGATAAAAAGAAAATAAATGAATATATAAAAATAAAACTATAATTCAGCGCATGAATCTTTTTTATGAACTTAAAATAAAAAATTTTCAGGAATAACTCTCGTATCTATCTTTGATCTCCTGTAAAAAGTAATATAAATAAGATTATGAAAAATATAGTTGTTATATCAAATTTATAATATTATCTTTTTTAGACAGGATTGAAGTAAAGTTTAAAAATTATATGGTCAATATATTGAGGAACTACTTTATAATTTTATAAAATTTAAGGATTATTTTATAATTTTATAAAAGTTAAGGACTATTTTATAATTTTATAAAAAAACCTAAAATAATACCCAATATTAACTAGTACTATCTTATCAAAATTATAGTAAGTATTAACAACATTGATAATTGACATTTTTAATAGTAAATTAACATATTTGTTCTTAGTATATTAATTATAATTTTGTTCATTACTTATTATTAAACAATAGAACTATTTTTATATTTTTATTAATTTTTAATCCTCCATGACAAATGGTGGCTATCCGGACACGAACGAACTACCTAACGATAAAAATTTAGGCCACACACGGAGTAGAATGATTTTACCAATCATTGTTTTCTCTTTTCAACATGCGCGTGCAATGGATGCTACAGGACATAATCATCATCATTAACCGTGGATCACGCGATTTTTCTCGCAGCACAGAGATGCAACGGAAACAATCGGCCGTTCACACATCCTACATGTCAGCAGCTTACGTGCATAACAGTGCTATATCAAGCGGACATACTAAAGCAGAACCTTTAGCACATGCATGCTGGTCAGAAACACTCCGGGTGGTCCTGCGTGTGGAATGTTCGAGGATCACTCTATCCCGTCCACTACCATATAACCAGGATCTCACCCTTTTTATCATAGCACCATTGGAGTGAAACACGGATATCATGGACCTAATCAATGTCCGAAAAGCTTGAACGCTGACCTAGCCTACTTCGTAGCATGATCTGTGCCTCCGAATTGGATATTTGTGCGCTCCTTATTCAACATCTCATATGCATATTGACATCTGAGAATGGATCCAAGTGGACGGGCTCTGGATCTTATCCATCTGATCGAAGCGCAAAGTATTTTCTAGGATTTGTTTTATGCGTGATAATTAAAAGATATAAAATTTTGTCAGACTACCAAATCAATCCCATTTACTGTTTAGTAGACTCCAGCTCCCAATCTATATATTTCAACCTCCCTTCAACTAGCGCATGACAAGTTTGCGCTATAGTCTCCTCAGTGAAGAAGGGAGGAGCTATAATTCCAAAATCCACGTCAAATTGCTAGAAAGCACCACTTTTCCACAAAGAAAGATTAACAAAATCCAAATAAACTATAAAAGGATGGTGAGTGTAAAAGTTAGACCTGAATATTAGCCTTCATATAGAAAAAGAGACTATGAGAAGGAATCATCAATCCCTTTTCATAAATATACAGCACTCATTAATCACATCCTCTGCTCAAATTCTCTGCATTTTATGCTCCACTGAGGCTCACATCTGGCCTAATAACGCAGTACAGATTCCATAAAGAAATGGGTAGATGCAAATAAATCGAAGATTCACCACTATTTGCTTCAGCATCATTGTAAATCTGTACCATGCTACAAATGATTGATAAAAGTTTTGAGGAAGAAGACTTTTATTCTTGAAATTTGGATGTGATGAATTTATGATCTCTCTCATAAATCTAAATACTACAAAAAGTGATTGACTATGGCACCCGTATTTTATAATAGTCATACAACAAGTGAACGGAATTCTTCTCATACTAATCACCTGGGATCATCACATCAGCCGAATGCTCCTGTCTCAACTTTATCATCTCCAGACAATCCCACCAATTATAGTCTTACAGTGGCCTCAATGTCAATCTCTCTCAGCGGGATCAACGCGCCTCCTGATTAGAACAAAAGCTGGCTCCTCTAGTTTGCGTACTCTGTACTAAAAAGGAGTAAAAGAAAGCGAAGCAAATCACACTTGATGGACATATTCTATTGGCTAAGGCAGATTCTTGAACAAAATTTACAAGGAGAACAGGAGAAACCTTTAGCTGATTGAGCTATATATACCTCAAGAAACTTTATCCTGACCCTTCAGAGAGCATCCTTCCCAATATTCTGTTGACCAAACCCATATCTAAAGTTGCCGGATTGACTCTGCATCAAAATTTCCAAATTACACCACAAATACAAAATGTCCATTCTAAAGTTTCCCGTTTTCAATCAACCAATACAACAATAAGTCTTGAACACATTTCCATGATTATAAAACTTGAAATTGTACTCTACGAAGCCCCTGCCTATCAGAATCTGAAATGACATTCAAAAACCCATAATCGATAATAAGATGCTATCCACTAAATCCAAGCGACGTTTCCATAAAAGGAGAAAAAGAAGAAGACGTATGCAGAAATTGACTAAACCTTGGACACAGCTTCAGCTATGTACTGCACAGTTTCAATCTCGTCCGATGTTCCGTCTCTAACCGCCATACAATCCCTCGGAGTTTCGAACAAGGAGAGCGAGAACTGCTTACGAACAACACCAACGTCGAAATAAATAACACCTGAGCTGGGTACGTCGACCCTAATCCCTTTCACCGGAAACCAAAGAAACAACTCCTGCGCCGAAATCCCCGACAACGCACCGATCTGTCCGTAGCTCAAAGTCCCCGAAACATTCCTGTCGTAATGCAATTCGCTCTCGAACTTGGCGTTGAGGCCTGATCCAGGTGGACCTCGAACCGACCAGTATCGTCGACGAAAAATTCCCTTATGCCCTTGGGCAATAGACCCATGGGCAAACCGTGATCCTTCAGGGTCTCGTAGATTGACTCTTTCTCCACCGAGCCTACACATTCCGGTATTGCGATCACCAATGAAACAACAAACCAGAGTAATGGCACCAGAGAAAACATGTTGCTTTGCTTCTGATAGTGAGAGTGTCTAGGTGGGTTAAAACAAGAATTAAATGAAGCAAGTGTTTGAGGTACTGCTTGTGTTATGTTCTGATTGAAATCAAGGGTTAGGGTTTAAGGATTGTTCCAGAGAGTAACAGAGATGAGAAGAAATGGAAAACTAGGCAGAAGGAGACAGTTTGTGCCAGCGCGAGTACAGAGAGGATGAGGAGAATTATCAATTATTGGTCGTGAATGTGGGGTCCAGTATTTTTTCGAGTTTTCACTCTCTGTTATCAGGCTTGTGTTGGCTACAATTAAACTGAATGGTGGTGTTGTTGTAATTTACATGATACTTTATGGGGTATTGGTAGCTGACCGAAAAGCGTTGTAGCACGTGGGTAGAGGTAAGTGGTGGGTGTCTGTTGTCGTTTTGTTTGAACACAACTGGAAATAAAATACACGCGCTTGAAAGGAGAGTTTGGAAGTTAAGGCTAGCTCCGGAGCCCTGAGCTGTCGGGTAACGCTCGCTCAACATTCAGTTACTTGCTAAATTAAGTTAAAACCTTAAACGACACCGTCAACGCGGTGGGGCAGAGCACGGGAAGCGAGTGGCAAAAGGGGGCGTGAAGATGACATGAGTATGTTTCGTCATCACAGAATAATAGCCACTTATTTCAGTTGGTATTTTAACCTTAAGCATGTCTGTCGTCCTTAAATTATGGTTTTCTATAGTAAGTGATTATGGTTTGGTTCAACGTATGCATTAATTTTGCTTCTATCGGTAAATTTTCCCCACTTGTTTCATTATGATTTTCGTATGTTCCGACAATTGTATGACAGATGATCTAAGATATTGAGTGAATAAATGAATTAGAATTTAAATTATTATAAAAATAGTTATCATGATAATGCAAAGTATAAATAATCAAATTAAGTAATGCACTACAAGAAAATTACAAATTTCCGACTAAAAAAATTTCGTAATAAATTAGCGATGAAAATTTATTTCTGTCGGTAAACTTGTCGGTAAAAAATGGTATTTTGCTACGGAAAAAAATCCGTTGGTAAAGGAGGAGGGAATTTATCCGCGAAACTTTGTCAACGAAATTTAGCGACGAAATAGTAAAAGTTGTCGTAAAAATAGGCAACAATGGTTCGCGGTAAAAATTAGCGATGAAATTTATCGACGGAAAAAATTTTCGTAGATAATTGGAAACTCCATTCTATTGGTAGTTTACCTACGGAACTATCATTCCATCAGCAAATTCAAACGACGTCAGTATTGTTGTTTAAATTTAAAGAAAAATGATGTTGTTTTATTGTTAATAAAATCATAAATCCAAAGCCCCCCTGTCATTCTTCATTTCTTCTTCTTCTTCATTGGTCCTCTGGGTTCTTCCATCTATGGTCGTAGGTTCTCATCTTCTTTTGTTCTTCCACCAACTGCTTCCATTTGTCTTCGATATACCGTCTTGAGGTTGGTTGTCCACTTACTGTTCTTACGTTAATTATTTCTGCTTCAATTTTTGTATGTAAACCATTGTATGTTCGTTGGTTTTGTTACTTGGGATTGAGTTGTGAGGGTTTATTTGGGTTGTTAATGGGTCATTATTTGTTGTTGTGTGGTTATGTTGGTAAATAATGAGAAAAGACAGCAGTTTTGAAATAAAATAGGGATGAATTTCTAAAGTGTACCAAGTGTTCGAAGAAAGTTCTGTAAGAGGTCTCTAAAATCATTAACCCATTGACTTTGGCCCTACGGACATACATATATGTAGTTAGATTGAGGATGTT
>JAOQMM010000008.1:7148165-7158718 GCA_027563515.1 Erythroxylum platyclados | reverse complement strand
GATTTGGCTTGGTCCATAGAAACAATAATCTGTAAGTTACGGTTGATACTGGATTTAAATTGTTATTGTTCTTTATGCAACATTACTCATTGAAGAGCATGTCATTAATTTTGAAGGGGCCTCATCATAATTATTTTAGTACAAATTATCTGTTGTTCACCACAAAATATGCAAAACTTAAAAACTCTTTTCATGGTTGCAGCGTAAGTCTGAAGGTGAGCATGAATCAAGTAGACGACTCAAAACGCAATTTCTTATTGAAATGGAAGGCTTTGATACGGGCAGTGAGCAAATTCTACTTATAGGTAATATTTTGTGTTATGGTTGGGTTTGTTTCGGTAGTATTACTTATACTCTTCCCCATTTTTCCACTTCTGCACCACAATATAACATAGAACACTTCAAGAATTTAGTAGGATATGAACTTCTAACAAACTAGGAAGGACCATTTATCAACAGCTTTAGCTTTTACGCCGCAGAGTTTGGAATAAGGGCTCTTCTCCCCTTTGGTGAAGCTATGCAATCTGAGATTGTCGCATGTCATGAAGGGAGAACTGTTATCTTCCTCTCAACTTTCTTGGAATTACATCTTTTAAGCTTCTTGACCATTTTTTTCCCTTCCCATCATTCCCCACCTCTTCCTGTTAGCTGTATCACGCCTTTAAGGTTGAAATTCCTTGTGTCTTCTAATGCAAGATTCCTCAGTTTCTTCTTTCTTTTTTGCTTCTGCCCTCATTGTTAAAAAGTGAACATTTTATCAGGAGCAACAAATCGACCTCAAGAACTTGATGAAGCAGCTCGAAGGCGACTCACTAAAAGACTTTACATCCCTTTACCATCATTAGGTGAAAACCCCCACAATTTCCTATTTATCTATTGGATTCATTGCATAATGCCACTTTGAATCTATAATGCTGACCTGCTGATATTTGAAATGAAGAAGCTAGAGCTTGGATAATCCGAAATCTCTTAAAGAAGGATGGATTGCTTAAACTTTCACAGGATGAAATTGATACCATATGCAATCTGACCGAAGGTATATGACACTATAGTTTTATGAGTAATCATAGTTCCCATCAGAAATTGTAGGCCCCTTGGTTTTTAGATTTGTTTTCTATTACTTTTGCTAGGATACTCAGGATCGGACATGAAAAACTTGGTGAAGGAAGCATCTATGGGTCCACTAAGAGAAGCTCTCATACAAGGTATAGAAATCACAAGGCTGCAGAAGGAGGATATGCGGCCAGTTTCTGTTCAGGTAGTGGCCATGAATCTTTGTAAAGGAACTCGGTGTATATTTCTCTTAGTTCGTTGCTTTCGATCCTTATGATTTCCCTTTTTCCTTTGATACAGGACTTTGAAAATGCACTACAAGAAGTTAGACCTTCAGTTTCTTTGAGTGAATTATATATATTTGAGGACTGGAACAAGAAATTTGGAAGCTTGTCGTTGTAGACTCCATTTCATTGTTGCGAGTAAAAGATAAAAATAAAACTCTTTGCGACTTCTTCCATCCCAAGTGTAATGTTGATTTCTATGACCAATGTGAAACTAGTTACTCTTAGTACTGCAATCTCCATGCCAATTCTTTTATCTTACCTGTGAGTTTTGAAACAGCTAGCTATGATATATTAAATGCTATACTAGGACTTTGTCATTGGATCTACTAATAAATCATATTAAAGCTTGGATTATGTCTTGGGAAGCACGAGGTTACATAAGGGTGGTATATTAATCTAAGATATGCATGGCTGAACTATTGATGATTATAATAAGCTCTTCTATCACCGTGCATGAGAGACTTTCGCGTCTTATTGTCACATACAGGAGACTTAATAGGCCTGAAAACTAGTTCTCTATTAGGCGAAGGGTGTATAGAGTATAGAGTATATCAAGTAGCTAGGCAGATTTGCTGACCTAGGTTGCGGATATGGATGAGACTGCTATATATATATATATATGTACATATATAATCTAATCATGTCTTCTTGGTGCTTCCCATGCCGTTTGTCCATCGCTCCATCCATTCACGCACGTGCATTGTGAACAATTAGTTTTTCAATCAAACTACCAAACCCTGTTTCAGTATCTATTCATAAGCACGTGTTCCATCCGAAGTCATTGGATCAAATCCATAAACTTATCAAGACTGACGTAGTCCATGACGACTAGCTAGGCTAATAGATATTTGCTGATAATTTGAGCATGTCTAACCATATATATGCAATCACGAACTTGTTTACTACATAATGTATGCTACAGGTCATATGACAATAGAATAATCATGCAAGCATTGACTCGTCGAACTAATCAACTAGTTGCTTAATGTTTAACCATTACCTCCTGATGACCAAAACCCTCAGTCCACCGGCCATATGAGCTGTCAAGAGCGGCACAAACACCGGCCTTTTTGAAGTAACAGGTTCGATTTCAAACTTTTCAACTATGGAAGCCACCACATACTTCATCTGAATGAAGGCCATCTCCTTCCCCAGACACACCCGTGGCCCTGCCTGAAAAATTGGGAACTTGTAAGGACATACCTTCTTCATTACTCGACTTTTGTCAGGTTCCAGAAACCATCTTTGTGGTTTGAATTCCAATCCATCGTCTCCCCAGAGCGCCTCCATTCTGCCCATTCCATACGGGAAGTAAGTCACTCTATCTCCTGCTCGGACGTCTGTTTTGTCTGGCAATCTATCGTCGAGCATGGCGTGTTTCGAGTCCCAGGCTACTGGTGGATATAGTCTCATTGACTCACACAGACATGCCTCTAGAAACCTCAACTCATCTAATGACTCATAATCCACCAATCTATCCATCACCTGTTTCGCCTCTTCGACCACCTCTCTCTTGGAATTGGGATGGCAGGAAAGTAGCCAGAAGAGCCATGTCATTGCTGCTGAAGTTGTGTCTCTCCCTGCCATTATGAAGTTGATGACCATGTCTCTTATGACCACCTCCTCATGGTTAGCCATTATCAGCCTAGAAAGCAAATCGTTACTGCTATGATTCTTCCCTCCTTCAATTATCTTCTTCTTGTTGGCGATTATCTCATCAACGAACCTTCGAACTTCTTCAACAGCATCTTTCAGCCTTTTCTCCGATCCAATCCCAAGCCATCTCTTAATCCTCCAGACTATGAACAGAGATGCTGCTCCTCGTCTTGCACATATCGCTGACGCTATGTCAAAAGCCTTGGTCAGAGGAGCGACAGGTAGAGAAGGATCTAAAGAACATGGATCAACCCCAAGAGACACCTTACAAATCATGTTGAACGCAAGCCTTCTAAGCAACTCCTGCAAGTCCACAACTTTTCCGGTTTCCGCCAACTGCTCCAGAACTGGCAATAGGCCGTTACCAACTTCTTCTTTCAATGTCAAGATGAAGAACTCTCGGAGGGACTTGGCCGTGAACTCACGACTCACTAACTTTCGTTGTACGCGCCAAAGCTCTCCATCCACGTTGAATATGCCATAGCCGAGAAAGTCACCGAGAATTTCGGTAAAAGGCTTCCCCTTTGGAAAGTTATTAAAGTTGGTTTTGAGTATATACTCAACATTTTGAGGATTAGCCGTCACGATAGTTCTTCGTGCACCAAGGCGGTGTACAACAATAGTGTTGGTTGCTGATTCTGCTAGCAGTTCAGTGTACCAATCTAACAGGCGGGTTCGGTTTTGATAGTAAGAAATCAAGCATCCAATTACAGGATAGCTGTGTGGCCTGTGGCCTGATGAGAATCTGGGAACTTCTCGAGATGTGCATAGAATCAAAATGAGAGTATAAAGAAGCAGAACGTTTAATAGAACCAAAGGTAGGAAGCCAAGAGGGATTGTTAGGAGAGAGACATAACTTTCCATTTTAGCATGCAATGCAATTGACTTGAATAGAAATGGTCAGCTCATGATGTATAACGTAATCATTTATAAGCCAATAATCCAACTCTAAATATTGCAACTCCTCTTTCTATTTAAGAAAATGAAAAGGACAAACAATAAGGGTTGTCATATATATTCAACTCAACGTAAATAGTTTCTAATTATTCAAATGGCCATACCCACGAGGTCGTGTAGGGCATGTGCATGCTTTTTCCGTCTTATTATACATGTCTTTTTTTAATTGTTATAAATGTGTTTTGGTGTTATTCTTATTTCTTATCGTTTGGTGGTTATGGACCACAATCATAGAGGGAACATGTAATGTTAGCATCCCTTTAACTGTTATTCTTTGTTTCTTTTTTTTATCTCCAATCCTCTGACTAGCTAGTTTGTCTGCTTTCCTGTTAGGTGCTTAGGTGAATGTGAACATTTTAGAGTTAGAATCCTGCCTTGTTTTGGCTAAATTTCTATTCTATTTCTTTCGTATGTTATGTGGTGTAAGACAATTACAAGTAATAGATGAACAACATGAGGTGTTGCTTTGCAGGAAAAAGAAAAATAAAATAAACAAGAGAAGTTCCTGGATTGTTGTTCCAACCCAAGGGATTGACATGCGATTCAGACTTTGCCATAATTGAGGCTCAAAAGGTAGGCATCTAACTCGCAAGCATTCCATAGGACTGGACAATTCGAGTCGTGACAGGATCGGGGAGCTTTAGCTGGTATTCAAGTGCTATACTTAAGACATGAATTAGTTTTCAGTTAACGAGAGCCGTTTCTGTACTGCAGCTTAGTTCATTCGTTTAGAGCGCATCACATCGCATCAAATCACATGGCATTCACTGACAGACAACATACCTTGTTATTGGAATCCAACAAGGTATTGCACCAACGTTAGCACCTCAAAGAAAAATGTGGAATCAATTAAAAGAGCCCGCCTTTATCTTCGTCAGATAGATTCTAATTGACTGTAATATGTATTTTTTATAATTTTTATAATTAGAAAATTTGAAACCTATCTTCTGAGTGAATACTTCATTTCACTCTTATGATTATATTGAGAAAATTAAAGATGTGATCATAGGTCGTCTCCTCTAAGCGATCTTTTGTGTCAGCTGTCCTTTTAGTTGCGTCCCAAAAGCAACATGTGATAGAAGTGAACAAGGTGGTACGAGGTCCTGCTTTTATATATGAAAGAGTAGAACTTGGTGAGAAGGGAAGTCATTTATGTTTAATTAAGACAAATACTAAAGCAATTCCAATCCAATGGCTGGGGTTTGTGATAGGAAAGTTAATTACCATGCAATGCCAAAGAAAGAAAGAAAGAAAGGGAAGAAGAATTTTGAGGAAGAAGACAACACATCAACTAATAGATGTCGAAGTTTGTGCATAATAATGGATACTCTATGAAGTGTGAAAATAAATCAACTATATATGTATATCTTGTTCCCATAGGCCATTATATGCAAATGGACTGCTCACGAATCAATTACTTTCTATCTACAAAACATATACATATACATGTGTATCTCTTGACTTTTTTTCCCCTGTATATTTATTACATCTTGCTTTACCGTGAGTTTAATTATTGTTTGGACCGAGAATGGCCGTTTTCACATTTTAAATGAGGTTTAATTATACGTGAGATCTTTCTCATTTTTATTCTTATTATTTTAGTTTTAAAATTTTAAAAAATAGGAAAAATTTGTTAGATTCCTGTACAATTTGACATATTATCAAAATAACCCCCAACTTTTTAATTATCAATAAACTTTTTATAGTTTTAATTTTATAACACACGTTTCCTTATTATCAACTTCTATTACAAATCTTAACTGCGAGCTTCAAAACGATGTTGTGTAATATTACGTATAGTGTTATGTATAATACCCCGTAATGAAAACCTCTTTTTGGAATTTGCAGTTGGAATTTTTAATAGAAGTTAATGGCAAGGGGAGCAAGTGTTATAAAACTAAAACTATATTGATAGTTTTTAAAAATCAAAAGGTACATTAATAATATGTCAAACTATAGGAGTCTAAAAAATTTAACCCTTTAAATTTATCAATTTCATCCTTATAACTTTTGAAAATTATTGTCTATCAATCTTCCATCTATTTCTATTTAAGAAAGACTAATAGAGACCTAAAAAATGACTACATTTTGGGAGCACAAACTATGTGAATCTTTAAGGAATATTGTTGCTTCCTACTAAATGAAAATGACATTGTCCCATTTTTAAAGATAAATGAACAAAATGCACTATTTTGATTTTTGATCGTTAGTCCTTCATCCCTCTCGAGTTGCTTCTAGGTTCACACTCAACAATGTCTCCTTCTATCCATCTTCCACAACTTCAGGGAGCTATATGATTAGAGCTCCAATAACATCTCTATCTTCCATTTCCTTAGTTTAATAGGTATGTATGAAGAAAAACTCTAAATTTTGTAGGTTTCCTTTGTTAAAATTTTAGGGTTATATTTATTAAAATTTTAGGTTTGACAAATAAGAGATCTATATTACACCATATACTATTTTTTATCTACTTCTCATCCACTAATGAATTAAAATTTCAAGGTTTATATTGCATTAACAGTTAATTATGTTAGATCTCCATGTGATTTGGACTTTCTTCACATTAGTCCATCATGTTTTAAAACTATCATTTATACTTCTTAGGTTTGGTTTTATTTCACCCATCCCCTTGATGCTATTCTCCACTAAAACCCCTAATAAAGAATGGGAAGACAACATTGTGTGGATACATTAGGTTATGCCATGTAAAATATGGTGTTGTATGGGGTGTGGCGTCATGTTAATCATATACTCAACATTGCATGAAGAGAAGAGAAAAACATTCATTTTCTTAAGTATATACGAAGTATCCTTATGTAGTAGGAAAGAAAAGGGACGAACTATTGCACATATGTCACACAAATCCTAATCACTCATCTTTATGCATAAATAAAAAGAAAGGAAGACTCCTTTGTGAAAAATGACACATCGTAAGTATACACTCTTGTTTCTCCATCTAATTGGTGTATGAAATTATCATTTTCATTTTAGAGGTTTTCTATTACGGTTTCAGTTAGGGATACGTGAAATCTTCGAGCTTCAATTATTAATTCTTTCTTAGGGTTCCAACTAGGGTTTGCCATTTATGGTTTTTTTATTAGGAACTTTCTATTAGGGTTTTCAATTAGGTGTTTTCTGTTAAGATTTCAATTAGAATTTTTCAATTAGGATTTAGAATTTTCTATTAGAGTTTATCAATTTAGGGTTTGCAATTTAGAGTTTTCTATTAGGGTTTTCATTTAAGGGTTTCCAATAAGGAGGTTTTAATTAGGCTTTAAATTTAGGATTTTCTATTAGAGATTCAATTCACTGTTTTCATTAAGAATAGGACCACAGCATCTCCAAAATGAAGCTAGAGTTTTCTGAAAGGTAATATCTTCAATTTGCTGAATATTGGGCAGGGTCTCCTCCGCTGGTAATGCTTGAAGCTGGAAGGAGTAGCATTTTATGGATAGCCTGTATGAAATGCTAGCTCTTGGATCTGTATCTAGAAATTTGTTTTTTGTTATGATATGATAAGTTTACTTAAAAAACTTCTTTATGCACTGGCTGACTGTCAGTGAAAAGTCGGTAGGAAGCAGATTGATTCTCATGCTATTCATATTCTTGGATAAATTGCTCCAGAAAAAGTACAATGTATATCAATGAAGGTTGAGGATGTGATCATAATTTAACTCAGTCTATTGGGGAGCTGAGATTTGGACCCTTATTTTTATCTGTTCACTAGGTTAATGAAGGGAAAAGCCTGTTTCAAATGCATAGATTAGGGTTAGTTTGAACTTGAAAATGAGCAGGTCGCAGACAAAAGGACTGGTTTTTTCCACACTTAATAGAACTTCTGTCTTTCACAGGCAAGAGGAGCTATGTTAAAACTCTTAAGACTTGCTTGGATTGAATGAAGGCTTGTTCTTGGGTGCTTGAAAATTAGATATCACGATTTAACTGGTCAAGTCTAGCCATGTCAATCACCACATCTGTTGCGTGTTTTATTTAATCTCTCATGCAATCACAACTAGATTTGTTTCTTAATCCTTGTTAGTCTTATAGGAGATTTGCCTCATGCTCTTAATCCTTTGATACATGTATTCAAATCTTTTCAATCCCTAAAATTATATTGAACATTTCTATTAAATTTCCAGGCTTCAAAAGTCTGAAACTGTTAAAGCTGTACTTCACATTTGGGATTACTATATTAAAAAAAATAGTAAGAGCAATGTGTTGGCACAGCATACACAGTGCATAGCAGAAACAGAAAAACTGGCATAGTGAAGGCTAAGTTCATTAAACCTTTGTCCTGCTCCTGGATATGATTCCGAAACAAGAATAATTATTCGCTTCGTCTAATGGTAATGGTAATGGTAATGGTAAAGGTGGATTATTGTAATGCTATATTTAATTCATGAGTTTCATCAATACTAAAAGCCAAAATGAGAGTGAGAGTGGAACAAGATCTTGCATGGATTAAGAAGTTTCAAAGTTCTTTCCTACCCCTTTGAAACAGAGCACGCCTTCTTTGACTAATTCTGATCAAACGAACTTCCGTGCAAACCTTGTAGCGAATGAAAGTCAAGTAGGTCCCATCTGTCTGGTTGTTCTCTAGTTTTGTCTTTGCTGACCTGTGGAAGTGAAGTAGGTCCCATCTGTCTGGTTGTTCTTTAGTTCTTTCTTTGTTGACCTGTGGATAGAGAAAGAGCAGTATCAATTATGGAATTGGAACTTCAACTAGTCTCTGGAATCATTGTTAGTTTGTTTCTGTCAGCTGTATCACAAACTCAGGACCTGAAAACATCTTACTATAGCAATGAGTTCGGCCCTTTTAATGCATCATATTACAGTAGCTTCGCTGTCCTGTCGCCTGCTGCAATCAGCAATGGAGCCCTTCAACTCACCCCTGATTCTGCCGGTAACTTTGACCTCAAGCACAGATCTGGTCGTGTTCTGCTCAATCACTCGTTCAAGATGTGGGAAGATGAAGAAGATGGTGGCAGATTAGCTTCATTTAACTCCTCCTTTGTGTTTAACATTTTTCGGGTTGATAATTCCTCTGTCATTGGAGAGGGTCTTGCCTTCTTCATAGCTCCTGATCTTAACCTCCCTGAAAACAGCGATGGCCAGTACCTCGGTTTGACCAACTCCTCCACCGACGGTAATTCCTCCAATCAGATTGTTGCGATTGAGGTTGACACCTTCAAGGAAGTTTTTGACCCTGACGACAACCACATTGGCCTTGACATCCACAGCATCGTCTCTAACAAAACAGCATCACTTTCCAACTTTGACATCCAAATTGCTCCGGTGGGAATCAAGTTTTTTAAGGTCTGGGTTGATTACGACGGCTTAAACAAATTAATGGAAGTGTACATGGAAGAAGATGGCAAGGCCAAACCCCCCACACCTGTTCTGTATTGTAATCTTGACCTCAGAGGGTTCGTTAATCAGTACTCCTACTTTGGCTTCGCTGCATCCACTGGGAGAGCTGTACAGCTGAATTACGTGCACCGGTGGAACCTCACCGTCAAGCTTCTACCCAACACTATTAGAAACTTTAATATTGATAAGTTGATCAAGATTGTGCTGCCAATTGTAGTGCCTGTTGTGGTTCTGTTGCTTTTAACTGGTGTGGGATGTTTGATATACTATCTGCGGAAGAAGAGGGCAATGCCTTCTGGCACCAACTTAAAAGAAACCATTAAGAGCCTCCTAAATTTCAAGGAGTTCCGGTTTAAAGATCTCAAGAAGGCCACCAACAATTTCGATGATAAGTGTAAGATTGGTGAAGGTAGCGTCAGTGTGGTCTACAGAGGGTTACTTCAAAATGAGAATTTAGAGGCTGCAGTCAAGTTGTTCTCAGCTCACTTAACTGTCTCTCGTGAATGTTTATTGTCTGAGCTTCGGATTATCGGCCGTCTCCACCACAAACATGTCCTTCCTTTGCTTGGTAAATCAAAGGTTTTTTCCATTTACGTACGTTCATTCAACATTTAGACTTTATAAGACACGCTGCTTCTTCCTTGGTAATTTCTTTGGGAACAATCTGATCTGATATATTGCATTCATTACTAAATAAAAAAATGAGTCTCTCACCATTGATCTTGTCGGACATAGGATCATCTCAAACTTTATGTAATTTAACTCTGTAATTAAAGGGGGGCAAGTCCCAGAATGAGGAAAGGAGAGAGTTTTGCATTATCTGATAGTATACCTTTTATATGTGATTGATTAGGGTGGTGCCTGAAGAATGGACGCTTGCTTCTCGTCTATGAGTTCATGCCAAATGGGAGCTTAGATAAACAATTGTTTCATGGATCAGAGACCCTAGGATGGACATTGAGGTACAACATCATATCAGGAGTAGCATCAGCACTGAACTATCTCCATAATGAACAGGACTTCAGAGTGGTGCACGGAGATGTTAAACCGGGAAATATCTTGCTTGATTCAAACTTTACACCTTACTTGGGAGATTTTGGGTTAGCTCGTCTCTTGTCAGACGATAGTAACTCCAGTTCTGATGAGTTGGGTATTTGGTCGGGTTGTCGAAGCCCGCAAAATAAATCCAATTCCCCAAACTTCTTGTAGTAGTCGTGGAACCAGGTCGAA
>JAOQMM010000008.1:7130600-7146925 GCA_027563515.1 Erythroxylum platyclados | reverse complement strand
CAATGCCAATTCGTAAGCACCCTATTAAACAAAATCAAAATAGCGTGCAATACAAAGGAGTTAAACTACTCTTGGATAAGCAAACACTATAGCAACCATTGAAGCATCCACCATAATAGCTATTTTATAGCCATTGAGGCGCCCACTAAGGTAACCACTGCAACAGCCAATAAAGTATTCATTAAGTCAACTACTGAAGTATTTAGTGAAGTATCCAATGATTTAGAAGACCTAACGTATAATGATAACAAGTCAACATATTTTAGTGAGTTGATATACTCAAGTGAAGAAATTATAAAAGATATAATTGAATGTGGCATATAAGAAGAATTGTCTAATAAGAGTAAGTGGTACAGGAGAGCTGAAAATATTGATTTAGGGGATTATGAGATTGAAGTTGATGACCAAAATATTGATAGATTATAAGGAAGTTTAGATGAAAACAGGAAGAAGCCAAAATATTCTTATTTCATTACTTCAAGTTCAAACGATGGAAAAGTTATTCTAAAGTAGGGAATGATTTTTTATTATGTGAAAACTTTTAGAAAAGTTTTAAAGAATATAAGCATCCAAATAAGATTTGACTCTGTGTATATGAAAATGAAAGGCTAAGGTTACTACAAAATGTAGAAAGAAATGAATGGAGAGTATACATACAAGCCTTACACAAAATAGACATGTGTTTCAAATCCAAACATTCCAAAACTACCATTCTTGTGGTTGAACATTTGGTAATAAGAAGATTGATTACCATTGGATTGCCAATAAGTATATATCAGACTTCAAAAGTAGTCCTAGTTAGCATATTTTAAGGTTAAAAGGATTTGTTTTATGAGATGACCAACAAAAGATTTTAGACCTTAGATCTTATAGAGCTAAGAGGCATGCAAAAGCAAAAGGTGTAGCTCACTTTATATCACATCTCATTGAAGATGATATTATTTGATTCATACAATATTTATAGTGATATGTATATTAATGCATATAACATATGATCCTATGTATTTATTACCTTTTATGCAGCCCCATGTATAGTATCTTTTGTATTGATGACTTTTGGGGCAACCCTATATGTACCATCTTCTGTATTTATGACCCTACGGGTAGTCCCTTATGCAAATTTCTTTTTAGTTTTTAACCATATTTATCAAACACATGTGCATCGTAGGTTGTTTATGCAATATGTGGTTAGAGCCATGTGTTATACCGCTTTAGTTTGGAACAAACATACAAAATAGGGATCTATCACTTTCTATAAACATCCATAAAAGTTTACTTGTTATAAAAAGAAGCTTACCATTTATAAAGGTTGATTCTAAGATGACTTTCACTCTAATGATTCAATCATGGTGCATGTTCTTTAATTATGCCCAATTTTTACACTTTCTACAATTCACATTTTCCTCAGATTTGGTTGACAGCCTTCTTTTTCCCTCAGTTCTCTGATTCTCTTCTTCTTCTTCTTCTTCTTCTTCTTCTTCTTCTTCTTCTTTTTTACTTTTTTGTATTCACATGCATGTATAGCAATTTTTGCTATAGATGTATGTATGAACATGACGTGCAAAGGATGTTAATAATTGGACTCATATTTTATCTTGTGTGAATTATTGACAATGGATGTGACATACTTCACCTGCCACCCAACTGAATAAATTAAAAACAGAAAAATATTAGAATGGAGACATTAATCCAAAGATTTAGAGCACAAAAGGTTCTACTGATAAATGATAATGGATGGGCCAACTACACGTATCTTTGTAATGTCCCATCATGTATAAATCATGTGCAATGCCTTGAAAGAGGCAGACAAGTTTAGGTGTTTGCTTTTCAGCGTAATCCAGGGGATGAGGTTGAAGGTTTTAACCCTTGGAGAAAAATTGGTATTGGATGTGAAATATCAAGTTTATCAATGCTCATGTCGATGTCTGTGGTCCATCTTCGACTCTTTTTCAACTGGTTCACACGGCTCATAAAACAAGTAATTATGTCCTGAATTCGTATCAACTTGATTCTTCTTCGTGTATTCTAAATAAATTCTATACGTAATACTGGGTATAATGTCATAAAACATTAAACTCTATGCTTTGTGATTGGAAATTTTCACTTTAAGATGTCCTAAACAATAGTACTTGCTTCTCTTCAGCTATAAGCCACATCCTGCTCCTAATATGAACTTGATATCTCGTAACATATTCATCTCACCGGTTTTTCAAACTTATACTTCATCTCCATTGTCACTGATCTTCCAGTCCTTTAAAGTAAAGTTTAGTTTAAAGCCAGTAATGAATACCCAACTTCCCTCAAAATATCCGTTTGATTAACTAGTAGAGATGAATACTCACCGGTAAGAAAAGATCGCAAATTTCGCAAAAATTTTACTAACAGTTATGCAAAGGTTTCAATGTTTATTGTCAACAAAATTAACAGGAAGCTACATCTACTGCTCTCACTAGCAAGCAGGGGGCGAGGAAAAGAGAAGTTGAAACAACATATCAAGCTTTGAGACATTATTCTTGCGAGCACAACATTACAAATGGGATTGAGCTAACTACGCCTACATATTTGAGTGACCTACTCGGACTTGAACTCTGTGCCATGAAGTGTTCAGTATCCCTCTCAAATTCCAAATGTCTTGAACATTTTCAGGTTGGACATTTGCTGCTGAATCCACCTTTACATGATGAAAAGAAGAAACTTCACAACTTAGACAATTACATATTTGATAATAAACATGGAACTGGTTACTTTAATAAGTATGGTACACACAGCATACATGTCATACTAATAGTCTTTGTGAGTACAAATATCCAAGTTTCATACTGTTATATAACTTTCAAGACCTATTACCTCACCACATCACCGAAGTAGCAATCAAACATCATCGCACTAGTTCTAGCATCCTTAAACACCATTTTGTTTCAGAAGTTGAGTACTATTCTCAAAATGTATCTAGTTGCTATTCAGGGTCCTTTTATAGTTGATTGCAACATTAAAATTTTCACTATTTCCAAATAGATTGAAGATATAAAAGAGGCTCTTTTCCCTTTAAGTTGGTAGCCTTGTTGAATTGACACATTAAAGAGCTTTTATCTTCTTCAAAGCCAACGGTCCTTTTATGTTCTCTCTGTTCAATTTCAGTGTCCAGCACTGTAATTTAATCATCTCTGGAGTTTTTCGATTAACTCATAATTTCTTCTACTCTCAACCATCCATCAACCTAATCATTTGTTTTCATTTTCTTAATTTGCAAGATCTCAACATTGTTAGCATAATTTGTTGAACTAATATGCAACTGCAATAAGTGGTGTATTTGGTGCTTCAAATGCAAGAAAAACTCAATGATGGATGTCACTTACTGCTTTTGCCACAATCTCCGTGTTATTCAAGACATCAACTGTGGCCTCAAAAAGCACCCAAGCCCATTTGTCACTGCTCATATCATCTGCAACGTAAGGGACACCAGGCTTTTGGTATCGTGAGGCTTCCACCCAGGTTTTGCCAGCATCAACAGAAACATCTACTCTCTCAATTCCTCGTCCACCTCCTGATGCTGCATATCCACTAACTTTAACCTATAAAAGTTGCACACACTATGTTGCAAAGTTAACCCAAAGCTGAAAAGACCAACATATTTGAGCATTATTATCTTTCAGTACCAATAAGACACATCAATCAAAATTTGTAAAGACCAAAAATTGGTTGAAGTCATCCGACGAATCATGGCAGACATGAAATCAGTACTTATTAAGCTAAAAACTAACCTTTCCAGGTTTTACTGAAGCCACATCCTCTAAAGAACAGATCACACACTGTTAAGCAGAAGATAAAAACTCTTATCAAGTGCACACGAAGAATGAAAAACCTTCTTGGATATAAAGCCTAGAGGAATTACTTGGACTGGAAAATCCATCTGTGGCCTCCTAGTCGACCAATTGATGTTATCCCAATTCACTGATGGAGGGAACATCTTGTAATCCTTTTGCATAAAAAAGCCCTGAGAAGAAACCAAGGTGAATTCTATCATATGATAAATGGAATGGAAGATGCAATTAAATTTCAAACTTAATTAACAATAGGTATTTATTCTCAACCTGGCATTCTTCTGGAATTATGTTAATATGATCCAACCATTTGACAGAACGGGCACCAATAACACCTGGTACAACCACTCTTACTGGATAACCATGGTCCCTGTTTAAAGGCTTTGGCATGGGCAAAATAATAAAAGTTAATATTTAGCGGTCAATAGGAAACTACATTATCAGCTGTATATTGCTAGGGTAACAAGAGCAGACTGTCTTTAAAAGAGCTCATGACATTCTGACAAAACTAACAGAACAACTTTAGAAAGCAATTCTCGATCATTTCTTCATCCAAAAACTTCTAAGTGTATAAGTCAATAAAAGTAAAATTATGCAACATCTCACATCTTAATGTGAGAAATAAAATAGAAACAATAAAAATTAATTTAAATAAGACCAATATCCAGCAACCACACTGACTTTTGATCATTACGCACTAATCCATCATAAAATACTTGAAGGGCTCCAAAAAACCCTACCCTAAGAAGTGAAACTCCAACAAGACGGAGAAAATATGCTGTTCCACAAGAGGATTTCTTAAATCCCATGAGACATAAAACAAAAAAATTATTTCCATTGCATAATGCAATTCAAGCATCGAAAATGCAACTTGTTTGAAAGAAAAAAACACCAGAGTCACCTCCTTCATATGATGCCTAGTAAAAAGTTAACCTACGGGAGATCAAATTCAAAGTAGGAACAATTAATAACCTTTCCATTCATCTCATAAGCAAGCAAAACATCAGATTCAGGGTTTGTGGCTTGACTAAGAGGGATTGATGCCTTGTACGGACCTCCATTCTCCTCCTACACATTTCAATAGTCAAAGTGAGAAGTATAGGCAATAAACAATTCAAATTTCCAACCACAAAGTTAACCAAGCAAATAACCAAGCCACCAAAGATCATTAGGAAAAGGCAGAAATCATACCTTACACCTATCGATGCTAACAAATTCAACATGTTTACCACCTGATTTTGTGGTCGTAGTCAACTTGGATATGCCAACAAGTTCAAGAACATCAGACAATTTGGCACCGCCCCAAACAGCTGGCACATACTCAAATAGTTAGAAATATGATATTTGAAATCTTTCTGGAAAGGCCAAAGGTCTCTTCAGTTCAATGACTTAAACTATATGACAATTTAACAGATACTTATTTTCCTATCCTTAGTATTTTCTGATATATAGTCAGCATGTCACATGTACAGTCTGAATCTAAACCAGTTTGCGTACACTGCTCCCTCCACATAACAATTACCAAAAGCATCTATGTGAACCATTCTAAAGTTTTTGGTATTAAACATAATAAATTAATCAGGTAACAAATCAACAAGGAGCATGAACATACACTGAGAAAGGATATACAAATGGTTAAGTCATAAACTTCAGAAAACAAACCATTTCCTATAGCAGAAACACCCCAGCCAACTCCTTTCACTGTCTTCACCTTGCTCATGGCAGTTCTTCTGTTACCAGCACACTGAAAATCTCATACAAATCAAATGAATGGCCATATTGACTAAAATAAAAGGTTTCCATCATATTGAGTTATCAAACACAATCCAACAGAGCGGCATTGCTAAGCATACCTGTAATATGGCAGTCACATTGTATTTTGGAAGCATCCTGTAGTTTAACAATATGTGCAACCGTTTATAGCAACGTAAGGTAGAAAAGCAACTTAAAAATTAGCGAAAACTCACCTGATATCTCTCATAAGGAGCTCTCTGGGTTTGTCAATTAGACCACGGATGGAAACAGAATATCTGAAGGGGAGAACAGGTAGCAAAACCAGCTTTAGAATGTTGAAGTTGAAGAAAAGAAGGAACGGAAAGGAAGTTGATGCCCAACCTTTCAATGTCGTCAACAACAGGGATGGGTCCATGGTTTCTCTTGTAAAACAAATCCACGGGTGTCCAGTAGGAGCCAATCAATGCTGAGCGAGGAGGCTCGGCGTTGAAAGGTTGCTGCACAAAAGTTTAACGAACTCTCCAATCAATTGCTTGAAGAATAAGATGAAAAATCAACCAAAGATTACGCCAACGGACATACATAGTGAAGCCAAAAGCTCCAAGAAAGTGTTCAGTTTTGACCTCAAAGATAATCTTTCCAAAAGTAGCAGTGATTAACGTATAAACTGAAGGAAGCTCACTTCTGAACGGTTAAATAATAAAAAAGCATGTATATTTCAACAACAGGAAATCCCAACTCGGAAAATTCATACGAAAATCATCGTCAAGCTTAGCAGCTCAAGACAACAATCCAAAGCAAACCAAAATCAGAAACAGGCTAACAACTGCATAACAGGTAATAACAAAGCAGTGAACCAATAAAGCGCCCCAAAAGATTACAATCGTACATCATCAATTGAACAAAGTTTTACCAATAATCTATATGGGAGTGGGGGGGAAAAAGACAGAAAAGCGAACTGGGAAAAACCCAGAAAGCAGAAGCATGATTTTATTCAAAACATTAAGGTATGCTTAAGCAGAAGTAGAAGAAAAACTGGCCTTGGCGTTGATTTGGAGCGAAGGGTGACGAGGAGGTTCTTCCGAGTAATCCGAAGGTGCTCTGAGTCCCGGCATTCTCAAAGATTCTTTCTTGGTTTAAGGTTTGTATGCAAGAGATGATGAATTACATTCAATATCACTAACAAGGGAAAACAAACGTAAAGGAGGGAACTTCAAAGAAGGATTGCTGTACTTCTGGTGGTGGAAATGTTAAGAGTGAAGAGGAGCGCAGCCAGAGGTGTAAGTGAAATGAACGAAGCCCCAACCAGCCCACCGATCCAATCACCACCTATTTGTGGGGACCCACGCACCATGTAGTGATGGTTGGGAATGAAAGCCTGTTATCGGGATGGGACAATGATTCATACGTGTCACGAGTCAACGTGATAGTTTTTCTTTCTTCCGTTGTACTTTTTCCGATTAAAATAATGTTCTTTAACACACATTTTTGTCCAAAATGTCTTCAAAGTCTTGCCATCTTCCGTAGGTTGTAGGCTCTGCCGTTGGCATACTCCTTTCTTTGTTTTTTGAGTTGGCACTTCTTAACCATCGTCACAGCATTGAAAACCTTAACTTGTTCAATTTTTTATTGCGCCAATTTGTCTGTCTTAAAGATATGTTGTACTTGTTTTTGCAGCGTTCCCTTCCCCAGTCCGCAAAGGCTGAGCTCTGTCAAATGAATTGGCATCACACCTTTCTCGATCAAACTCACAGACAGTTGTCTAAGAGGAAATCAAGCTTATTGTTGAACAAAATTGAATCACTTTCCACCTTGGTCACACGTGGAAGGTGTCAAGAGTGGAGAGACAATTGGTTTTGCATCTGTTCAAATAACGAAAGGATTCTCACTGGTTTTGTTCGCCTAAAAAAAGAAACAGACATAGCAGATCCTAGTTTCTACTTGGTGAGGGCGACAAGTAGCAATAGATTTTTATGTCAAGCAGTAGAAACAACTCGAAAGGATGATACCACACCCGCAAATTACACGCTCGGTTCATATGCAGAAGAAAAGGACGCCAGGGCCTCACACTTGGGAGGACCTAACTTTTACACGGCACCATAAGCTTTATAATTCTCTTTTACAGATCGCCAGTCTTGTTTACAATGCTATTCAGACATAAAGGCAAAGCTTAACAAGCGGCAGAGCTTCACAAGCATCCTCACGAGACAGATATACTTATTCAGCTGATTCACACGACATCCCTACTTTTCCCACGGAGATTCATCTAACCGGACACGACAACCCCAAGCTTGCGCTCTAAGGATAATCTATGAAAAGCAGGAAACTTACATCCCCCACAAGGCCTATACGATTAAACATTCTGAAACGGATTACTTAGGCAGTTGAGCCCGCTTGTTCACAAAGGTCTAATAAATCCAGGGTCTGCAGCAATATCATAAAGGAAAAAAGTTTAATAGATAGCAAGTGCAGGTGAATAGAACTAATATTTATTGAAGAAAATCAATGTTATGTGAACCTTTTCATACCTCTGGAACTGAAAGTTCAAGACGGAACTTGGGGCCATCATAATGATGCAAGACAGGCCTAAAAGCATCTTCTTCCAATGGCTTGCAAAGTTTTCTGACACGGATTCTCACCTATCCATAGGAAATAGTGCGCGAATCAGCTATATAACAAGCGGAGCATCAAAATAACTTACCTCCTTGGGAAAATCTGATAATTACCTGAGCAGGAAATCTGGACTCCCCTTTACACTTTTTGTCTTCCCAAGCAGTTGGATCAATGTTAGAACCACCAAAACTTGATGCCTACACACAAGCAAATGAAAACATAAAAATGTTCAAATCTTTTCAAGTTAAGTTAAAAAAGTGCATGCTTTCCAAATAATTGATGATGAAATTTCAGTTTGGGCTTTGTTAAGGAGAAAAAAAAAAAAAGATGTTAACTAAGATTTTCCAAATTAATAACTATCAATTGGGAAACTGATGGGACACAATGTCGATGGGATCAGAAAGAACCACACAATACCCTGAAGTATATCGGTGGAAACTACTTCATAAGATGGTATTAAATTTGAGAACAAACCTCAAAAACACCATGCAATTGATGGGTCGTATAGTTGTATAGAAAGAGTGGCAGACCAGGAGTTATGGCCCGAACAGAATCCCTGTATCTTGGAGGTAAACCTATCAAGTGAGGATAAGAATAATAAGATTAATATGCACAAAAAAGATGGAAGTGAGACAAAACCAATTCAAAGTCATACATGGATATTATCAAAGTAAAAGTTGAATCACTTCTGAACAAAATCAATACAAGGTCTCCTAATTGATTTCTAGCGAAACTAGTAAAAGCATAACAAATTGTATTATCAAAGTGCCAGATGCATCAAGCGCTGATGACCAATTTTGCCCAGTGCCCATCATGAGAGACCAAATTTCCTTACAGGAAAAGGGAATACAAAGAAGAAATAGAAAGAGAAAAAGAGGAGGTAGTAAGTACCAAAAAGCTGGCGTTTTAAGTCTTCCTGCATAGTGTCATTGTTACAGACGAAAATATATCCTCCAAGAACCTCATTTCGTGGAAGTGTCTCTGTAGCCGGTAAAGTCTTGAACCTTTTATCAACTGCATTATTACTCTCAATGTTATTGTTATTATTGCTGCTGTTGTTGCTGTTGGGCTCCTTGCTATTCTGAATGTTGCCACTATACTTGTTGCCAGTCAGATTCCCAAGGCTGTTTATGTTACATTTCTGGTACACAGCATTCATGTTAAAAACGGAGTTCCTCAAGGAACTTTTGCTCACATTTTCGGCCAGCTTCGATTCCAAGTTCAATATATTGAAGTTAAGGCTCTCAAACTTATTATCTTCCTGGAATCCAAGCTTATCCCTTGGTCTGATCTCGGCCATGCCTTTTGAAAGATCAAGGTTATTCACACGTTCACTTTTTGTCCTTGTCTGCTCAGCCAATTTAGAAGCAGCCATCAACCACTTATGATCCTCAGTGACTTTTGACTGCCCTCGAAGGTCATCACCCAACTGCCAGAAGCTGTGCATATCCATCGTTCAAACCCTGACGACACATCATTAAGGTACACTTCGTAAACATATAATTCAAGAAATGGTTCACAAAATAGGAAAAATCAGTGGAAAGTTATAACTGATAACCATATTATAGATAAGGGCTCTCTTAATTATAACCATGTCCAGATTCTACTTAAAAGACAGAAATTTGAAGTTGTAAAATGTAGATCCCATTAGTCTCATCAAGAAACCTTTTTAAAAACAGTGAAAGTCTTTGCCTTCTGCGCCCTTTAAAATAAAATGACTAACGGCCATAACCAGATCCAAGCCAAGCTCATATATTTTTCTACGCTCTCAGCGCAACTGAGTCAACTATTGAAACAATGAACTAACTCGCATTTCCGCATAAAGTAAAGAAGACTCTTTTTTTAGATGAAACAGAGCAACTCGATAAGAATATACATAAAAGCAAAGTCATTTAAGTTATCAAGTTAAACAGAACATAGAACACGAGATTAAAACTTTCGATAAAAATGAATATATAGAAAATTCTCAAAAAACCGTTATGTGGAAGTAGCATAAAGACTACTCCCATTTCCTTAAACCTAACAATTAATTCAATTCAAAGTTAAAGAAAACGTATTTACCATCCAAAACTTAGAACCGACATTTTAAAAACAGTAACATTGGAAAGATAAAGAAGAGAAACAATCGGTACAGCCAAGTGAGTAGTAAAGAGAAACAATCGGTACAGCCAAGTGAGTAGTCAAGATTGAAGCTTTGAAGTGAATTAGAGGCTTCGGGGAGAAAAAGCAGTTTACCTGATTAGAAGAGAGAGCCCTAGATTTGGGGATTCAGAGAAATTTAGAAAAAGAGGTAAAGTACTTAAATTTACTCACGGGAGACGACACGGAGACGGTGAGAAGATGGGAGACATTCAAACGACCGACTTTTTCCTCGTTCAGTATTCCGAAAACACCCCAAAAGAGACTTCATTAGGTAATTTGTCTTCTCTGGGAATAAAGGGTACTATTGTAACTGAAGGGTTTGCAAGGAAAATGTGACAAAAGAGTGAAAAGTTGTCTAAAATTAGCTGGCAAATCATTTTTCTTCAGCTACCCTTCCTTTGCATTACTTTTTCCACTTTGTTATTATTATTGTTTCCATAGCATAGCATAGGTCCACATCCATTGCACAGAACAACTTCCAGAAGTTGTTATAATAGTATAACCCAAGTAGTCTCAGTACACTTTTCTACAGCCATATCAAAATTTAGTAGTATTAGCTGCCAGCGCCACGTACTCTTTGTGTCTGGTAAGCTGGAGACATTCAATGTTTCTATATATGTACGGGTCCTACCAAGTAGAATCTCTTTGGTTATCTTTTGTTTTTTAATACATCGGAAATGAAACAAATAACTAACGACTAAAACCGATATCGATCAAGTCTATCGCAAGAAGGGCAAATAGCTTCGTATGATGAGAATTTCATATTGAACATCCAAAATTCCTATTAAACCCTTGTTTGACCAAGAAATCAGCACAAAAATTTGACTTACGATAAATATGCCCAATATAACACTCCCAATTGCATTTGATTAGAGCCTGACAATTGTCTATCAGAGCTTCAAGCAGGTGTTGACCCAAGCTAGATAAGTTAATAAGATAGATAACAAGTTGAAAGTCAGACTCTAACTCCACTCAACGATAACCTGCAGCCTAAGCAAACTGAAACTCCTGTCGAATGACTTAAAGTTTTGCATTAATGATTGAACACCATCCCACTTTAAAAGAAAAAGCCAATAAGCAAACACCTCTATGATCCTGCAGAATCCTTCTATTAGCAGCCTCCCCTAGATTATCACGACACCTCCCATTAGTGTTTATTTTAATCCATCCAAATTCAAGACATTCCCAAGAGACCAAATGATGGGCATCAATACAGTTTGGCCTAATGTCCTGAATAAACATGTTCTATATGGCCAACTGGCGAATTTGTTGGCATTGCACCAATGGGGAAGTAATCTCATGTTGAAATATAAGGGAATTTTTTTATTTCCAAATAATCCATAAACAACTCACAAAAAAGATCATCCAAGGCAGCCCATTAAGCCCAATTTGAACATTGCACTCTAGATTCCCCTTAACCCATTCCTGCAAGTCCATTATATTGAAGTTTGGATCACCAAACCCATGAAACATTTGCTAAATCTCTCTTGCATGGAGACAATCCCGTAGTACATGCATGATAGTTTCGGCTCCTCCCTCACACCAAAGATAAGTGTCATTTTGTGGCCCAAACCTATAATTTCTCAACACATTAGTCATGAGTTTCCCATGTAATACTAGCCACAAGAAGTGATGAAGCTTAGGTAAACATGGAAGCTTCCATAATCTCCTCCAATCACCATTCAAATGAGACGAATCTGAGCCCTGCAAAGCTGTAAAGGCTAAGCTAGAAGAATAAGTCCTAGTAGTACTTTTTCTCTAAATCAAAGAGTCCTTCAACTCTGAAAATCTTGGAATATGGATACTTTGGATCTGTGCAATAGCCTCTAAATGAAGCAAATGCCCCACAATAGAGAGATCCCACGTCTTAGCCTCTGAAATCACATTTGGCGCTTTCAACATGGCCAAATCCCCCAATTCAACAGTAGTCAACGATGTGCCCAGAGGAGAATCACCAACCCAAATGTCCCTCCAAAAAGAAATATTTGACCTATCACCCACTTTCCATATCATAAATTCCGAAAGATGCTCCATGCATCTTACAATTCCCTTCCAAAGGGTAAAGTCTGTGATTTATGAATTAAATCCCCTTTTATTGAAATATTTGTCCCATAAGACATAAACCCAAAAGGCTCCATCACCATGCAAAATAACCTAGCCAAGTTTACCTAACATAGCAACATTGACATGTCACCTAAAGCCTATGCCTCCACTCTGCTTATCTAGTAATAATTTATGCTAGTTAATCATATGATGTTTTTGAGCCCCATCAACATAACCCCAATAAAAATTCCTATTAATTTTGTCCAATTCATCACAAATAGATGACAACAATTAAGTAGTTTGTATCGTATAATTTGGAATCGCCGAAAGGTACATTTGTCATTTTAGTGCTTTCAATTATGTAGTATGAGAAGAATTTTAATACCAAAGGAAGATGATGAAATATAGGATTAAGTTTTCATTACCTCCAGTTTTTATGATTGTCTTTTTGCCATAAGTATGACTAGTCACAAGCAAATAACAATAATAGATATCGATGCAAATTGGTCTTCCATCGATAGCGTAGGAAGTCTTAAAATTTTTTTAGGGGATTTAAGGCAATAGTAATTGATGAAAAGAGAAGGGGAACTAAAGAAACATATAATGAATGATTCCCAACTTGTATTTTTTTTAGACTGAATTTGTTTTAGAAAATAGGTTAACAATTTAGAGCTTCCATTTATTAAGTGTCATGTCAACATTTATATGGCATAAATTTATTATTTTTATTAAATATACAGGTTTCATAGTGTTGCATATATTTCTTATGGCAATGCGAGATTTATATATCTAATTAAACTTAAATAAATTTTTCCTAATTCTAATTAGAAGTATGAACCCTACTTAAAACTAATTAGTATAAATAATCTTACTTAATCATAATGCACATAAAATCCCATATTAATTAACCAAAATCCATGACCATATATGAAAATAAAACTTAAAAAAAATCCTAATTTGTCAAATCCTCTATCTAGAAATTGATAATCAATTGTTTTAATCTCCACCATCTTAAAGAACCTAACTTCATTTAACTCTAATCTATAAATTGTTTTAGAAATCCTCATCATTTTCATCTAAACCCTAATCACACTATATTATTCATCAATCGTCCCCCTCGTCCTTAATCCTTCTCCTTGGCGACTTCTCTTTTTCTGATGAAAGGACTTCTCTTCATCCTTAGTATACTTCTAGTTATCAAATCCTAATCATGCAACCTCTTATTGGCGACTTCTCTTCTCTTAATCACGCGACTTTTCCTTCATCAATGTTAAAGTAATATTTCCACACTATAGACATAAAGATTAGTGAATTATTTCTTTGATTAGTTTCTTAGGTGTTTGTCTAGTAGAGCACGTATTTGACAAATTTTGATCCTTAAAGTTGAGCATCAACTTGGTATTCTACTGCCAAAACTAAGACATTAATAAGCCTATTAAACCAACTTATTTTACAAATGAGGATGTTGCTTGTAATAGGTATTCTCTATTATTGGCCTTGCACTTGTTCATATTGCAAGAGGTCAATTAGATTGATTTTTCATTTGATATGTTATCTCCATGATCCTCATTTAGAAGTAAATTTTGAAAAGGAGCCATATGGAGCAAAGGACTTTAACATTATTAAAATAATTTTTAGTTATATGGCAATGTTATAAGTAAAATGCAAGCCTTTTAATCTCAATTTCCCATATCATTAAATAATGTTAGATATTTAGTCTTGTACTAGTAATATAAAGAATCAGAAAAGGAAAATTTTTTCAGTTTCCTATTATATTCCAATGATAGATGCAAGTTGTAGTATAATGCATATTGAAGAAAATAAAAAAAAATCTAGATAATGTCATATAAGACATTTTATTGACCTAAGAATTGTGTTCATTGCTTAATATTAAATATATCATAAAACATTTACAATCATTAGGAATTGAAAGCCCATAAACTAGTTTGAGGCTAAAGACAATTTCCAAATATTAGTGTTAGACTTTACCCAATAACCCAAAAACACAGGTTGTTCTCCATATTATAAACTCTCTTTATGATATATCTGTGGGCAACAAACCTCTTTTAAAGTCAAATTGCTCCTCTTGGATCCTTTTTATTGCCTTTAAATCCTTTTTACATTATCACTATAAGCAAGACCAAATCCTTCATTTACCAAAGTTAAACTAATAAGGCATATAAAGCCAAGTTTATAATGCAATGCATCTAAATTAACATTCTTTTCTTACATAGATATAACACATCATAGGACAAGTATAATAAATTATGCTTTATTTGTTTTTGTAATATGTGATGAAATTTTGTTCATTTTCCATAAATGGTGCTCTTCTACATTATTACATTTATTATTAAGGTTTTTAGTACTGTATACAATGTTATATATGTCATTAGTGTGATTATTACAGTGACAAGTCCTAAAGTTATGAAATCTCCACCAACTACTAACACAATATTAAGTTTAAATGCTTATCGTATGGTTTGCTATAGTGGGTTAAATGCTATGCTAAGAACTTCATAGAGTGATAATCCAAGAAGAAGATTTCATAGATGCTCTAATTATCTAGTGAATTTTTATTTGAATTAGTTTAAAAAATATTATGTATAATGTTTAAATTATAAAGTAATTTTTTTAGGTTGGGATATGTTTTTTTTTTCAAGTGATACAATTACAAATTTACTGAGTTAGTTATTGAAGTGATTCATAAATTAATGAAATGAGTATTAATATTGAATAAGGCAATCGAAACAAGTACTGTTAAAACAAGCACAACCAAGGAGGTTGAGGAGCAAATAAAGCTTATGAAGTAAGTCGTTAATTTATTGGTAAAAGAGAAAAAAGAGTTAAAGTTTATTATAACAGATATTGTAATAGGATTCATTGTACTTATAATGGGTGCTGTTTTTAAATAATTTGTTGGGAAATAGCATTAAATTGTATCGTTAAAGTTAAACTTGACTTCTATTGAATGTATTGATTGTGTACTTACACTATATATTGTAATGATTTTGTTAAGGTTGAAACTTAACTTCTATTGAACTATATCAGACATGTCTTCTATATTAAAAAATTATGGAAAATCAAAGAAATTCCCCATCATTTTTCTTATGACACCTACGATATTAATAATATATTGAGGAGTAAATATATATATGTATATATATATTGGAATTCATATACAAAAATGGCAACACAAATATGACAACATACAACCAAAAGTTATGTCAAAAGTATATATGAAGCTAAAGCGTATATCAGTTTTTATGTAATCATATTTAATACAATTGATTTAGCACCACATTGCATCCCTTATTTACATTGGATTGGAAAACTTGTTTTCATGATGATTTGTGTTAATGATGTTATCTTCTTCTTTTCTTCAACTTGTAATTATTATAAAATGATGCTATATTGTATTTTAAAACTTGGACCCCTTAGTTCAAATGACATATTCAAAGCACAACTTAAATGTATACAGACCAGCATCGTTAAACTTTCTTTACTGGCATGTGAAGGACAATCAACCTAGAAACAAACAAGTAATTCTCTATATTACTTTGAATTACTTATTAATAATGTTGTTAAGCAAGTTTTACTTATATAAAACCCTCAATGTTCCGCAAGTGCACGAATCGTAAAGCGTAGTAATTGAGGTGTCAATCCCACGAGGAATTAGCTAAAACTAATTGAATCCTAACTTTATCTAAGGTTGCAAAAAACGTGATTTAAAATGAAAATGAAACTAAACAAAAAATTAAGCAATTGAGTATGGATTGATTGAAATTAAAACTTCGAAATTATCACAAGCAAAATCAAAATAGCGCACTAAATACTTTGTTAGTGTATGCCCTACGGACCAATTATAATCTATACTCTAATTAATTAGTTGTAATATGGGTAGTGTCGTATTTCGACCTTATTTAATATTGGGTAGTTATAACGTCTTGCTAGAGACCGCTTATAACTTGTGGG
>JAOQMM010000008.1:7090579-7115219 GCA_027563515.1 Erythroxylum platyclados | reverse complement strand
TGGAGAAGAATTCATTATCTTTAGCTCCTTCACTCTTCAATTCAATTATAGTCGTACGGTTGGGGTGTTATGCTCACTCACATTTACTCTTGAAAGGTTTCGCCTTTTTTTTTCTGTTTAGTTATGTGAACTTTACTTTCTAGAGCTCTTAATTAGTGTAATGTCAAGATTTGAGTGAACTTGAGCGATAAAGGAATTTTGTTTATGGATTTGCTTGCTTTTGGCATTATAAAATTAGGACAGTAATAATGGTGAACATTTTGTTGATGACAAATCGTGTGAATGAGTATGAAATTTTGATATTAATGGGTCTTGATCATTAGGAAGGTTGGAGTAGTGACTTGTAACATGATATTTACTTTTTTATGGTTCATTCGATTGTATCTTTGAACGTAATGAAGATGAACTAGTTGAATTTTGGGTAAAGAAGAACCAAACCCACAAAAGAGTAATTAAATTTTACTTCCCTTACATCTAAATGCAATCGCCAACACCAAGTCTATAGCTTTGGATAGGGAACACTTTACATTTAGGCCTCCCCTACAAAAAGCTTATTATGATATTTTATCTTTTGTCAACTTAAATAATAAATAAACTTTATGGAACTAATTTATAACCATTACCAACTTATCATGTTTTGTTTGGATTATTAGGAATTTAGTCCATCTATTTCTTCATTGATCCTTATGAAAAAGAAAATTGAAAGAGTTACTGTATCATATCACTTGTATGTTTTCGTTCTTTTCAAACTTTCCTATTACCAAATTTTAACATGAATATTGTTAACTACACTAGTTTGTCAAATACTATGTATTTAGTATGACAAGTATTTTCAATAAATATTACTTTCTTAGAATTTTCAAATCTTATAATTGTATACAACACTTAAAAAGATATTTTTAAAATTTTCAGGTTGAAAATATAATGGAGAATACGGAATCATCAAAAAAGATTCAATAAACATGACATCCTCTACTTTTCGTAAGTGTGGTCTAGCATGAAATTATTTTTCTTTTTCCTAATACCTGATAGAAATATTCAATATAGTTGTATATTTTGCGGTAAAATGTTTAAAGGGGAAGGAATTAATATAATGAAAGAATATCTTGCTAATGTTAAGCATAATATTGCTTCTTGTAAAAACACACCATTTGATGTACATGAAAGGATTGAAAATTATTTATAGCGACAAGTATAAAATAAAAAGGAAGATAAAGAGACTCATAATGTATCTTTTGGAGATGATGAAGTACAACAAGCATTATATAAAGGGAAAAAGAAAGTTGTTATGGACATAGACTCTTATTTTCCTCCGAGAACTACTCTTAGCTTCCAACCTACTATAAAAAGTGCTTTGGTTGATAAGGATGCTATTTTGCCATGTAAATGAGTATGGGTCAGATGGTTCTATCATTCATGTATTCCTTCATATGATTTTAATTCACCTGATTTTCAAGAAGCAATAGATCCTACAACAATGAAAATCAAGGATTTAAGGCACCTTGTTATTATAAGATTCGTGTGCTTTTACTTTAAGATTTAAAAATTGAATGTCAGTTGATTATGGATACATATAAGTCTAGTGGAAATAAATATGATATACTATAATGATAGATGTGTGGATTGATTAAAGATACAGAACCTTGATTAATTTCTTGGTTTAATACAATATTGGAATGACTTTTATCAAGTCTATTGATTCTTTTAGTATGGTAAAAAATGCTCATACTTTATTTGAATTATCTTCTAAAATTGTCAAGTGGGTTGGACCAAGGAATGTTGTGCATTTCATTATAGATAGTGCAATTAATTATATATCAGTTGAGTACTTGTTACAATCAAAGCATGAGCATATTTATTAGTCTCCAATGTTGTTTATTATATAAATCTCATTTTAAAATATATTGGTGGTATGAACCATATTTCTAGTCTTACTTTACGTGCATCTAAAATCATATTAGATTTTTGTCTTAGTTAAGAAAGTAAGAAGATTAGGTTGAGATTGTGCGTCATGCTGCTACTAGGTATGCAACTACATTTATTACTTTGAAAAGAATTTAGTGACAGGTAAACATTTTTCAAGGTATAAGTTATTAAAGAGTGTGAAAGGAAAAGAAGTTAGTGCTATTATTCTAGATAATAAAATTTGGGATGCATGCTTGATCATTATAAAGATTGTGACTTCACTTATAAGCTTTTTAAGGATTGTTGACTCAGAAGAGAAGCCATCTTTGATGTATATATGTGATAGTATATATAGAGCTTGCAAAACAATTATGAGTCTTTTTAAAAGGAAGGAGAAATTGTACAAGCCTTATATATATATATTCTTGACTGATGATGAGATAAACATCTTACTTAGAGGATTCACTTAACAATTTATTTTCTCAATTCTTATTGCCTATATACTGGAGACACATGTACAAATGAGATTATGGGTGACCTCTTTGATGTTATTAAATACAAAGGTGTTTTCGTTATTGAAGAGCAATCAAAGGTGATAAATGAAATTAAATTGTAACGTGAAGGTTTATGGAGTTTTGTTAAATCATCTACAAAGAAAAAACTTATGATGAAAAAATGCAGCATCCTAAGTTTTATACTCTTAATTCATCCTTTACTTATTGATAATATTTTTTAATTAACTTGAATATAATAAACTCGAAAAGGCGATTTATGAAGAAAATGTATATTTTTTTTACAATAAATGAATTAAGAATATCTATTGATGATCAGTTGATATCTTATCTTGATTATATTTAATATTAAGAATATAATGTATTACAAATTTACAATAAAGAATACTTTCATACATTATTAATTTGTAATTTATTTGAATGCAGTAGAAGATGTTGATGCAGATGCTTTTATTCATACATTACTAATTTGTAATTTATTTGAATGTAGTAGAAGATATTGATGTAAATACTGTTAATGAAAGTGTGATTTATAAGTCTTTAGATAATGTTAAAAAAATTTAAACTTTTGAAGATGATGAGATACAATCTCTTTTTAAAACACAATTTTAATTTTTATTATTATTTTGAATTTTATGTTAAATTCAATATAATTTGAATTATTAGTCTATTATATGTTAATATACATTGGTGTATTCTTTTTATTTCAATAAATTATTTTCTTTTTATATTAAAAATTTATCTTTTTTAATTAATTTATTTTTAATCCAATTTTTAAAACATTTTAAATTTAGGAGAAAGCACATGACTGCCACGTGAAAGAAGTCAATTAACCAAGTTCCCGACTTTCCAATTCCATTAATTACTTTTTGTCTATTTGCCATTTTGGCGACGATGGGTCGTCTTCACTGCCAACTCACCTGTCCCTATTTTATTTTTACTCTACACAAACTTCCCTAAAATTGTATTTTGGCGTTAGCGCCAACAAAGCCCCAAATTGAGTTCCAAAGCTTCCTTCCCTCGCACTCTTCCTCCTTTTAATTATTTCCGCAAAAGCCCCTCACTCCGTAGTCTATACTCACAAATACAACGGCCATTCCATTGAGATTCCATATCTGCCCTTCTGGTTCATTCTCCTCCAAGCTTCTTTCCAAAAATTCGAATTCTCCGCTCCCTCCTCCTCTCAAAAAACTCCTATTCCTCTGTTCTATATAATAACACGTTCTGAACCAACATGCTTCACTCACTATATCAATCAATCAATCTAATACCTTGACTATCGATCAAATCAAACAAAATGCCTGCATTCCCAGAAGAGCCGCTTCTCGCTCCCAACCCTGACAGATTCTGCATGTTCCCAATCCAATTCCCTCAAATATGGGAAATGTACAAGAAGGCCGAAGCCTCCTTCTGGACCGCTGAGGAGGTCGACCTCTCTCAGGACATCCGTCACTGGGACTCCCTCACCCCCGACGAGAAGCACTTCATCTCCCACGTTCTCGCTTTCTTCGCCGCCTCTGACGGCATCGTCCTCGAGAACCTCGCCGGTCGCTTCATGAAGGAGGTCCAGGTTGCCGAGGCCCGCGCTTTCTACGGCTTTCAGATTGCCATCGAGAACATTCACTCCGAGATGTACAGCCTCCTTCTGGAAACCTACATCAAGGACTCTGTCGAGAAGAATCGGTTGTTTCACGCCATCGAGACCGTTCCTTGCGTGGCGAAGAAGGCCGAGTGGGCTTTGAAATGGATCGACGGCTCAGAGACCTTCGCGGAGAGGCTAATAGCGTTTGCGTGCGTGGAGGGGATTTTCTTCTCCGGAAGCTTCTGCGCTATATTTTGGCTAAAAAAGCGCGGGTTAATGCCTGGGCTGACGTTCTCGAACGAGCTGATCTCGCGAGACGAGGGCTTGCACTGCGATTTCGCGTGTTTGCTGTACGCACTCTTGAAAAAGAAGTTGAGCGAGGGGAGGGTAAGTGGGATAGTGAAGGAGGCGGTGGAGATAGAGAGGGAGTTTGTGTGTGACGCGCTACCCTGCGCGTTGGTGGGGATGAACGGAGAGCTGATGAGTCAGTACATAGAGTTTGTGGCTGATAGGCTACTGGGAGCGCTAGGGTACGGGAAGGTGTACGGAGTGAGCAATCCGTTTGATTGGATGGAGTTGATATCATTGCAAGGGAAGACAAATTTTTTTGAGAAGAGGGTCGGGGAGTATCAGAAGGCTTCTGTTATGTCTAGCCTCAATGGGAATGGTGCAGCTGCGACTCACGTGTTCAAGATGGACGAGGATTTTTAGTTATGTTTAACTCAAGTTCCTAACTTCCTATGTTGTTCTTACTTAAATTAAAATTGATTGTTATTCATAGTTCACTCTTTTTTTTTCTTTTTCAAATTTAAATGTAAAATATAATTTAAAATTGATGTCTCCTTTTTTTTCAATGAAAATGTAATGTTCGGTGTAAAATATAAATGCAAAAGAAATGGAATGAAAGAGAAAAAAGAAAGTCGGAAATGGCAACGCTGCAAAGCAAAGGAATGCTAAGTAGAGAACAATTGCTCTTTCTTTTCAATCGCTTCTCCCAACTCACTTCTCAGCCTGGTTGGTACCCATCTCATCTCCTCCATGTTCTGTTTCCATTCTTTATTACTTAAAATAAATAAACTTTACTGTCAGATGTCAAGAAAAGGATTGCCGATGCCCTTGAGGACAAACAGGTTGTTGGCTTTCTCTAGTTACTTCCAAATCAATTCTTCAATTCTGCCCACGTTCGTCTGGTGCTTTTGTGCAGGAAGCGGTTGCTGTTACCACTGCCATTCAAGAAGCCATTTTTCTGGAGATGGGGGTTGGTAAGAATTGCTTGCTTTGTTTTCCTCTGTTCATGCTTGTAAATGCAGCATTCTCTTCGCTGTAACCCTATTCTCACTAAAATTTGTGCAAAATTTAGACTGACCACTATGGTCTAATTGCTCGCTAAAATTTAATTGGGCAAAGCAATCTCATTGTGGTGTATCTATAATCATGGAAACTGTTTATGTTTCCGCAGATCCAAGGTTTGGTATTTCTTGTCTGGCCAAAGTCAACATGGTCTTTGAGAACGATCGTGATCTCATGATACGCTTCTACAAGTTTGTTGCTAAGTAATCTTTCTTGTTCTGTACGGATATTTGAGACCTTTCACATGCAATTATTTTGGCAAATTTATATTACTTTTTGTTATTCCCTGGCTCTTAACCAATTTTCAAGTGATATTCCCATTATTATAACTCTTCTGGTTATCTAAAGATGTGTTCAATGTCCCCATTCTAAAGATGTGTTCCATACTGGGTTATTGCTATTTGAAGGTCACGGCTTTTGACACACAATCTGAGATAGTAAAGATCTTTGAGCATTTTCTCATATCTGTAATGAGTAACTAGGGCATTGATAATGCACTATTCTTCCTTTTAGACATCATAGGACTCGCCTGTTCTTTCTGATCCTATGAAACTCTACAAATGGAGGATATCATTACTTCCAATTTCAATCTTGTCTTCCGCGCTAACAAAATTTGGTTGGTGAGTCGAAGTTCTGCACTTCTGCTGCCCCTTGCCTGAGGGGGCAGATATCCCTCTACATGTGTAGTCAGTGCTTTCTTCCTGTCTATAACTTTTGTCCGGGCTACTTGAAAACATGCGCGTACTATGTTTAATACTGCAGACCTTTACTTGCTTTAGTGAGTTCCATTTTAGTAGAAATTCCATTTGCCTGATTACTCGTTTTTTTTCCCCCATTCTAATCAAGTGTCTTTGTTGAATATAATGCAAAATGCCAGCGAAGAGATGGTAATCGATGAAGCTCAGCTTGGACCAGAAGGGTTCGCTGAAAAAATGCATAATCAACAAAAACTACAGGAACAGGTACATTCTTCCCAAATATGTTCTGATGTTCTCAACATAGATATTGTTATACAAAACATGAGATTTGTTTTTCAGCAACTTGAGATGCTTAAGCATATGCGCAAATTTCACCTGGATGACCAATCTGCAATTCTTGAGAAGGTATATGCTGTCCCTAGCTCTTCTGTTACCGTCTTTGGTATTTACTCGAAGGATATATAAGTGGACTTAGGACTCTCAGGGCTGTGATGGTTTTAGTAATGGATCCAATTGCCACTAGCCTTTGCAACAAGCAAATTTCTGAACCTCTTTATGGCTTTTGTGTTCTTCAGCTGCACCAGCAGTTGGAAAATACCAATTTTGAAGGTGAGGCATCCGTGTTATCCTCAGAACAGATTCAAGAAATTGTCCGGAGGAGGGTTTCACCTTTATTTATGCCAAAGTAGCATAGTACTTGATAATGGTCTCCTTAGTTTTCATTTTTGTTCTGTACGTTCTTCAGACAACTTCTCTGGTTTTGATTAGTTTTCATTCTTGTTCTGACGTTCTTCAGACAAGTTCTGTGGTTTTGATAATACTCCCTGGTCATTGTATAAGCAGACTGCAGCGTTTTATTATGAAGTTTTATATTTCGGGGATAATCCTGTTGCTACTATGCAGAAGCATTATGAGTTCCAAAAGAAAAGAAACTTGCTTAAACATTGTGGTGGCTTTTCTTAGCCATGCTCTAATGAAAATGAAAAGAAGTGAATTTATCCTTACATATAAAATAGATCTGGCGGTGACTCAAACTCATATGACAGAGATTAAGAAGAAAAAAGTCAGTCAACGCTCATAATGAAGAAGGCCAATAAGTTGGTTGATGGCAAGAAAAATAAGAGAGGAGCAGATAAGAGTCAGTCAAGAGTCTGTAGAAGTATAAAATTGGAAAAGGCACATGAATAGATGCTCGATTAATGATTTGGCATCCCAATTTCCAACTGGTCTTGCTTCAGTTTTTGATTACCAGTGATTAAAGAAACTAACAAACAAGCATTCAGAGACTTGGAGACGGAGAATCTCATCCTTTCATACGTCAGAACAATCCTAAACTCTGTTTATCATTTAGTTTTGCCCTCAACAGAAACTAGAATTATTTTCAACGAATTTAGAAGCCACAGGAGCAGGTGGTATAGCGAAATGCCAAAGCCTCCCCGCACCTTTCACTAGATACTTTTTACACAAAAACTCATTTGCAAAAGCCTTCTCTACCTTTCTGTCCACATCATGCAAGAATACATGTGTCACCCCAGCCCTTGTCCTTCCTCTCGACATCACCGCCGCCGTGTATATCGCCCCCATCCTCCCCGGAGCCTCCGCGAAATACCCTTTTGGCGCGTCTATCATTATCACGTCCCACTCCTTCTTGTACACCTCCTCCGGCAAGGTACTTAGCGCCAACTTGCACTGTTTGTTGCCTTTTAGCCTCGCGTTTGGCGGCATGCAGTCTTCTTCTTTCTTGTAAGTAGACAGAAGCTTGTTTGCTTCGGACAGCTTTGTCGGATACTTCACTAAATGTGCTCTCAATGTTGGGACACGTTGGATAATCTTGTGCAACCATTTGGGATCTTCTTCGAGAAACAATGTCGTGCCACCTGGGTTCAATGATGCCCACATAAGAGAATCATGTCCAAGTCCGAAGACAAGGAAGTTGCATGGAGCAATGGATTGGAGAACGTCGAAAGAGAGGCGGATCTCGTCGTAAGATTGCTGAGGGACGGTACGTGAAGTGGCGTAGTGGAGGATTGCGAGGAGCTGCGTCGGTGTTGTGGTGTACTCGGTAATCTCCGGTGTGACGTATGCGCTTGATAAGGAGCAGAGAAAATGGTTGGTGAAGGATCTTTTGTTAAACAAAAATTTGGTGGTGGTGAGTAGTACGACGGTAAACATGGCGGCGATAATGAGAGGGACAAGCCATGGCTTTTCTGTCGAGGTACCATGGCGATTGTTACTACTCCTGGTGAGTATATAGGGAAGTTGAGGTTTCTTCATTTGAAGTAGTTTCTCCTGATCTCTCATTGAAGGTGGCAATAAGTTTATTTATAGGGTAATTATATATAACGTTATTTGTAAAGAAAGAATGAGAAAAGTGGTAAGCATTAATCCTGATATGATGTTGTGAAAGAAACTAATGAAATGTGAAGAAGAAACGATTGGGATGAGAAAGGGAATGGTGCATGAGGGTAATCTGTTTCTATCGGTAATGAGGTAATGCATGCAAGATGTAATAGGCCCTTTCCTTTTTTTGATGGAAAGTTTCTGAAATCACGGCTATTCCTGTGCAAATTTTGCAGGGAATGTCATGCCTCCACCTAGAGATTCTGCTCCTAACTAGCTAAGAGAACACGCTTTCTTCGGATGTAAGGGACAAAAAAAGATGTGAACTTTGAAGAACTAGATGTCGGATCTTATTAAATTAATAATTAATAGTGGAGAAGAAATTCACCTAACAAGTAATCTCACTATTATGATTATCATCCCAAAAACAAGAATTTGTTGGTTTAACTTGCATCATTTGCAATTAATACATAGCCAAAGAGAAAGGTCCACTTATTATTGTTTGGTTGTAAAAGATGGAAAGTGGGGATCCAAATCATTTTGAAAGGATGATGTCCCAGCCCACACACACTTGTAACATGATTGATGTACATTAAATATATGTTCTTCAGAGAAAAGAAAGCTGTTATAGGTAAGAAGATTGTAACAGCTTCTTATTCACATCCAATTAGGCATTCTTAATCAATAAATAGGTGAGTTTGGTAGTGCATTTACGTTTTACAAACTTATATTTGAAACCAAACGTTATGTCCCTTTGCAACAATTTGGCAATTCCATTTAGTAAATAGTGTGGGGATAATTAGAAAGGACTAGTTATTGTTTAATTTAATTTACAAATAATACACTTTAGTAATTTTCGAACTGCTACCTCCTTTACCAGTAAAAGATATAAATTGTTGATTTAACTGCTAAATCAAACCAATCGGGCCAAGAAAGGACCATGCAGTTTTCTCTTTGATTTATGGACTTGTTAGGGCCTTTTTTTAACCTTGTTCTTCCACTTAATACTGCACCTAACGAAACTCAGGCACAAAGTGAAAATGAATGAATCGTTTAACCTGTAATGATTGTTTACCCGTGGACACAAGTCTGGCTTTTGATTATGTACATTTGACGTCCCTTTGATTATGGGGAATGTAAGATTGACACCGTGCCTGTTGGCTGTCGCAATGTCTTTTACTCGGCTGGTGTCTGTAAATTGTAAATCCAAATGTGCCCAAATGGTCAAAAAGAATGTTCAAAACAGGGAAATTATATCTGACCTCCGACCGTGTACAACCAAACTGTGTAATCGAAGTGGCATCCTGGCAAATTGAAGAATAAATAAAGATGGCACCGGCATATATTATATGCAGCTCCAGTTAGCTGTCTGCTTCTTTTTCTTTTTCTTTTTTGTTTAGGTCATGTTAAGCAACTCTGTTAAATAAATGTACTGAACTGTACTTGCTGCCACATCCAAGGGCAGTGATACTAGTTTAACAATTTTACGTGGTTGCCAAACATTTAGTTGAGCTGAAGTCAATGCAGAATAGATCCTATACTGAATTTGGGGGCAAAAAAAATAACAATCACCACATAAAAGATGGTAGGATATCAGAAAGACCAAGTGGATCCATACTATCCTCAACATTTCTAATTCTTGAACAAAAATTTCATCGGAAAAGGAAACAAGATGCTATAGTCCACAAAATTGTAAAAATTCTCCCCCCTTAAGTGTAATTGAGCTGGTCAACTGCAGTCCTCCATACAAGGCCATCCCAAGTGAACTGCCAAAAAAAACAGTTAGCATCTCTGTTCATCTCACATAATCCCCTTCATGATGATTAATAAGTATCAACATATCAGTGAGATCTCGGATATGCAGAATACGATGAGAAATACGCAAGCACTCCTCATTTACAATGCAGCAATTTGGATCTTTTTGTAGAATCGATTCCCTTGGGTATTTGCAGGTTAAAACAAAAGAGGGCTACTGCTCTCTACAAATACATAGCAAGTGTGATCTTATAAAAAATCCTGTGAACTAAGCTATTTCCATAAAAGTCCATTACGATAAGTTGCCAAAAGTTTTAAAAGTTCACCTACGAGTGATTGTAACCAAAAGTTGGATGTAGATTCAAAGGAACTAATTCCTATTCTAAGCTAGTCTGACAAAGAAATCTTCAAGTCAAACTTATGTACCATTCAATCCAAAAACTGTCCCTATCATGCTATATACTCTAATTACACTTTGGGTTCAAACCAACCAACAAACTAATAAACGGATAATCTTTACATGCTTTAAGTAATAGTACCTCTGACATCAGGGAAACTCTCGGAGCCACCAAGTTCCAATAGTATAATTATGCATATCAACATATCTTAGTAGCTATTTCCAAAAAAAAACATATCTTAGTAGCAGTGTGAAACTGGAGGATGTCGTATGTGGGCATGGAAAGTCTGTTATTGACATTCGATTTTCCATACTTCTTATTGACAGATGACAGGGACATGTTTTTCAAAAAGAAAATAGCAACGCAAAGTCAACGATAACGAGTGTCGACCTAAACTAGGACCACAATGTCGTAGTGCTCAACATGTAAATAGGTATTTGATCGACAAGACCCAAAAACAAAATGAAAATTCAAAGCAAAACAAAGGATAAAGTGATCAACGAGCACATATAAAGAAATAAATGTTCGAATTTTGAATCGAAAAGCGCATATAAAGAAGGAAAAATGTGAACTTACCCCAACTTGAATCTAAGTAGATCCAACAATAATGTTGTTAATAGGGATGAAAATAAGCTTGACGAAAAACCCAACAAATCCCATCACCACAAACCCTATTGCTGTACGAAAAGCCACCTTGGTGAACTCTACATCAACCCCAAACAGAGAAGATCAATTCTTCATGAAACAACCGTTTTCATCAAATTTCGAGTTTTTTCAAGTTCGAAGAGAGGAAATACCTTTGCGATCTGGTTTGTGGCAGCGCTTGACGAGACGAACACTGTCCTTGGCGAAATCCCTCAGTGGATCAAACACGGAGTCGATTGCGTCCATCTCTAGTTCCTCGAATTGGTAATCTGTAGTCCAAGGGTTCTTACTTTTTTTGCGATATTTATATGTACCAGATTTGCTTTGTCGTTTTTCACTCTTATCGGACCAGAATGCCCCTTCATGTTCGTGGCTTTTTGACGATTCTGTCCTTATCTGGTTTTGCCGAGGCTCTTGGCCACGTTTTCCTGGTTAGTAGCTTTTCTTTCTTTTTTTGTTTTGTCTGTCACCACAATTTATTTTATGCTTTGAACATTTGAGAGATTTAGACTTCTGTTTGAACCATCCAACGTGAAGATCTTAATGTAATTGGGACGAATACTGTTTTCTTTTGAACCAAAATAGCTCCTTCCAGATTTGGATTTAATACCCTATTACTACACCACCTTACCTTCCTTCTGGCTACAGATGCATCAAGAAGGATTGAGGCACATAATAATTGCTCGTGTAATAGCTAATCTTCAAAATCAATTTTATATTCATTTCAGCCTACTAAGAAAACATCTCCCTAGATCGAGTATACTGAAAAGAACTTGTGCCACTCCAGAAACAAGTAAACCAAGCATTCAACTCGAGTAGACCAACCCAACTTCATATTCCAGTCAAAAGTGGACGACTCTGCAGGGAGCACACAATCATCTAGACATTTCTAGACATCTACAACAATACGCTTATGAAGCCACTGTAATGGCCACCTTCAGAAGCCATCTATAAATCCAGGGGAAGAAGGCAGTCGTTATAAATTATGGCTCTCTTTCAGCTGGTGTTTGTTACGAGTCCCGTTTACTATCTTTCTGAACAGATCTAGGGACAAATGTAAGGCCACGAGTATTCCGGCGTCCAAAGCTGATGGAAGAAGGAGAGGAGTCGGATGTACTTAATTTGGAGACTGCTGAAACAAGTCCATCCATTGTTTCACCTTCTACTTCCATTTTGCCTTCAGCTTCCTGCTTCTTCTGATTTGCTTGCTTACGCTGAATCTTTTGCCTTGCTTTCCTGGATGGGAGGGCTTTCTTGAAGAATTCAAAGGAAATTGGGAATTTATGCTTGTCCACCAAGTGCTGATGCCTACTTTTGTAATTCTTGAATTTCAAACCACAACCTTCCACCAGGCATTCGTACTGTCAATGGGAGGCAAGAGGCTTAGAGTTCGATACAAAAGCATTGATAATAAGCATGACTGCACATACAAAACAAGTCAAATTTTGATAAATATATCTTTAGAACTAAAAATTACCAAGAAATTGGCAAACAAAAAAAGGTATTTAAGAGAAAACCAAGTTCTTCAGACATTATTGATACTTGCATCACCTTAAACCTAGAATATCCTATGTTGATGTTTTTAGTTTGTTCTCCACTGAAGGACTATTAAGTTCATTAAATAAGACTTGTCAAGTGTTTACAAGGATGTTGCACAACCTGTCCTCGCTCAACACCAAACATGCAAAGAAAATAAATCAGTAGGTAAAAATTAATGATAACTATCTCAAGAATCACAGGCATCATTGAAAAAACAAGTTTCTGGAATAAGCACAAAGTTTTAAATTTGGAAAATGGTAGACATCAATCAGGGCTTGATGTAATCATAGTTGATAATGCAACAGAAAGAGAGTAAAGAAACTACCATGGCGTATCCACGTGCAACTTTTGCCTTAAAAAAAGAGTCGTGCACTTCAGAAACATGGATGCTGAGAAGGCGTGCGGTAGGGTAAACTGTAGAGCAGACAGAACAGGATGCAGCGTGCCGTGCATTGTAATGGTCTTCAAAGGCCTCCAAGGATGCCAAGTGTGCACCACAACCAACAATGGGACAGCAAACCTCCCTGCTCAAGCAATGATTTCACAGTTAACATCCTCATTACTATCTTAGCAATATACAAAATAGAAAAATACCATGAAGTGCTGGTTTTCAACAATAATAAAAGAAATAGCCCAAAAATAGACAAACTGATAACATTCCAAATGTTTTCATCCCAAAGAATCAAACTTTAACCCACCTGGCGTCATTGTCCACTAGATCCTGAAGCTGATGCGTTTCATCATCACTTAAATCCAGTGCAACCTGTGTGTATATGTATAGAAAAACCAGAAATCCAATGCTCAATCTAAGCACAAAATTAAAATAAAAAGCTAAATGAAAATTCTCAAAAATGGAAATGAAAACTTTCAAACTTTAATTGGGCAAATTGAAACACAATCGAATAAAGAAGGAAACATGGAATATAAAGTGAACCTGTTTGGCGAGGAATTCCCTTTCGAAGTTGCCAGAAGTAAAGAAGGAAGAGTCAGGAGTGAACCGACGACGAACAGGCTTCCAGTACGGAAACCCTAGCTCCTTGTCACTGTTGGCAAAATCATCTACTTGCATCGCCATGGTCTCTGTAATCAGTTAAACTTTTGGCACGTTATGAATCAGATTTATCTTAATTTCTTTCCAAACAAACGATTCAATTGATTCAATTGAAAATTTCAACTCCATCATTTTGGGTTTTGGTGCGTTAGCTCTAACTTTTATTCTTTTTCGGGCTTTTGTCCTCCTCTTATGGACGGCCCTTTAATCAAAGCCCAAATGCATAAAAACTCGAATATGTTTTAATTTTTTATTTTTTAAAAACAAAAAGAATGAATAACAATTTCAGTTTTAACAAATCATCGTCATCAACAACACCCAGCTGAAATCTCGCTAAAGCGCAAAGTCTGAAGAGATTCGATAGTACGCAGTCTTACTTCTACATAATTCAGTTAATACATTGAATCCTGAAGTTATCAAGTACTTATAAATTATCCTTATATTTAAATTTAGCGCATTCTCTAATTTTTTTAATGTCACAAATAAAGAAAGATAATAATTATTTATAATAAATAAATAAATAAATTTAGTGTCTTTATTAAATTCTATTTATCTATGAATTTTCCTATTAAAAAAAATTAAAATAAATATTTCATGTGAACATATATTAATATAGATATTTAATTTTTGACATTATTTGAATTTTTGTAAAAAATTAAATCCCTACTTTTATCCTTTTTTTTTTAATGAGCATTAACATTGTTATGCAACTAATAGATACGAGAGACCGACTCATTACTTAGGTGTAAGGGTGAAAATGGGCTAGGTCGAGCTCAAGTCTGATTCATCCTTTTTTAAAAAAATTTTCAAAATAATGTCGTTTTGTTAAAAACAATGTTATTTTGCAAATATCAATTGGCCCCAAAAAAATCGAGCCTAAGGCCTAAGCCCTCGTCTCATTGTCAAGCCTACTTAGGTGAAAGGCGAGTTGCACCTAACAACTAATCTCTTACACACTATAAATCTGGGTGTCCAACACTACATCACTAATTCACTTTAAATGTGTTAAATGACTCAATGACCTTAACTTGGTACATATTCAGATTACCTAGTTTAGATATATCCAAAAGGCATAAGAAATATATTGAAGATATAGATGTCAATTAGTCAACTTGGAACAAGAGTTGATCATAACAAAATAAGTTGCTTTAATTCTAAGGGCAAGGGTAACGTAACAAATTGAATACTCCCATCACCTGTTTTGCTTAATTAAGAATGGAGATTGCAGAGCAAATTGGGTATATGTAGGACTAGGTCTGCCTAGTTCTTATAAATTAATTAGGCACAGTTGCACCAATTGGCACAAATCAAAATTTTCTTCTGTTACTCATTTTTTCTTATGATACAAGTGAAGACGACTTGCGAACGAACAATGACATAATCTTAACGTTAGTTAATCCTTTAAAAATTAAAGACTTTTTATTTTGTAACGCGTGGAGCGGATTTGTTTTTAGGTCATAGTCATGTCACCCCTAACTAATCCCGAGGAAGAAAGGTATAGATTCCAGTGCCTAACCTCTAGAAGCCAATAGCACCAAGCATACATGTAGAAACACATCAATTCAACGAAACTGCTAGGAAAGTAGATGAGTTTGAGCTTTTGTTTAGAGGGGTTCGGCTATATGAGAAGTAAACTCATGGGGACACACTCAACGTACAAAGTCATTTGCGTGTTTGTTCTGTCATGACTAACTACTGTGGAGGTTGTAGACTCAAAAGAAAAACAGGTGGAATATAAGTAGGTGCTTCAACCAAATAAATTCATATATTTAATACTTCTCGTTGGATATATACCGTAGTCTCACAAGACATGCCTTCCTAGACCCTGTCATATTAAAACCATCATCCTATATAATTAAGAATATCGTCGCCTGTTGATGATATCATATACCCCAATCAACGTTTTTGATGCTTTAAAGTTCTTATGATCATCTCTTTACCACTACTTATTCTAGAGTTGCTATCATCAATCGTCGTCGACATTTTTACTCACAGGCAGATATCAGGGAGCTGCACTATATATGTACGTATATACGTTGCATAACATAGAGCAGCTTGTGCATTGAAGAAGAAGAAGAGGTGATCAATGAAGACTATAGAAAGAGTATGGTGGGTTTTGGTCATGATCGTCTTAGTAATAGCGCATAAGGGAGAGGCACAGCTGCAAGAAAACTTCTATAGCTTTAGTTGTCCAAACGTGGAAGCCATAGTGCAACAAGCTGTGTCCACTAAGTTCTCTCAGACCTTCACCACTGTCCCTGCAACTCTTCGTTTATTCTTTCATGACTGTTTTGTCACGGTACGTATATGTAAGCACGAGTATGAATCATTTCATATGCCAGTTTGTGTACTCTTACTGCATATACATGGATAGACAGATAATGCATGAATGTTTAGTACTTGCAAACTTCTGGACCTCTTTACAAGAAACGATCCAAGTGAGAATTGTAAGGCCCTTTCTATACTTTTCTTTTTTAATCTCAGTTTTCTCCAGAGATGACAGTATGTGTGGAACGGTCATAACTGGAGGCTGATGTGATGGTAGAAAAATATTGTACGTGTATTGCAGAAAAGTCGGTGATTTGTGATATTTTACTATTTTTAATACCACCATTAGAAGGAAGATTTGACATCTTCCAACAACTTGTGAATAGATCAGTTCTATAAATTTGTGTTTTCACACTTGAATTCCATTTCGTAATCCTTCCTAACTAAAGAAACAACCATAAAGCTTATCAGTCAATCTAAATCGAGTTTGCTAGTTCTATTCAAAACCTTGGTTTGAAGCACTAATCAGACCACTGAGTTAGACTCAATGTAGTGGTTGAATATGGGACTCAACTTCAGAAGTTTAAATTTCTAACCTGCACGAGATTGACCTGTTTTCTTTTTTATTTTAGTCAAATTAAATTGGACATGAAGAAGAATTGAGCATAGCGGATGTCTTAGTTCATCTTTGATCACATAATTGATAGGTTAATCAGACAATATAGTACTATATTTATCATTCAAAACCTTGGTTTGAAGGACTAATCAGACCACTGAGTTAGACTCAATGTAGTGGTTGAATATGGGACTCAACTTCAGAAGTTTAAATTTCTAACCTGCACGAGATTGACCTGTTTTCTTTTTTATTTTATTCAAATTAAATTGGACATGAAGAAGAATTGAGCTTTGATCACATAATTGATAGGTTAATCAGACAATATAGTACTATAGGGCTGGGTGAGGTAATTATTCCACATGCTACAGAACATGATATAACCATAGAGGTTTTAGGTTTCAGTTACAAACTTCTAACTCTACTTGCTTGCTTAATTATAGGGTTGCGATGCCTCAGTTATGGTTTCATCACCAAATGGCGACGCAGAGAAGGATGCACCTGACAATCTTTCACTTGCAGGAGATGGATTTGACACCGTAATAAAAGCAAAACAAGCTGTGGAAGCAGTATGCCCTGGAGTTGTTTCCTGTGCAGACATTATGGCAATTGCAGCCAGGGACGTTGTAGTACTGGTAACATAAATTTCCACAATTCCATAGTTTCCGTTGCTAGCTATACTTATCATTCCTTCTTTGTTTTCCAACAAAAACTACTAACTTGGACTGTTTTGTTTTTTTTGTTTTTGTTTTTGATCTCATAACCAAACTTCAGGCTGGAGGTAGTCCATTTAATGTAGAATTGGGACGTCGTGATGGTCTGATATCTAAAGCATCACTTGTTGCTGGAAATTTGCCAGAACCCAACTTTACACTCCCTCAACTTAACACTATCTTTGCCAGAAACAACCTCACACAAACTGATATGATTGCACTTTCAGGATGCCACACTGTAGGCTTTTCTCACTGCAATCGCTTTGCAAATCGTCTTTACTCATTCTCTCCTTCCTCTTCCGTCGACTCTTCTCTCGATTCAGACTACGCTAAGCAGCTTATGCAAGCCTGTCCCCGGAATGTAGACCCCAGTGTAGCTGTTAACATGGATCCTGCTACACCACGAACGTTTGACAATGTTTATTTCCAAAATCTTGTTGCTGGTAAAGGCATGTTTACTTCAGATCAGGTCCTCTTCACAGATCCTGCATCTCGGTCAACAGTCAATGACTTTGCCAATCAGCAGGGAGACTTTAATGCAGCTTTTGCCAGTGCCATGGTAAAGCTTGGTAGAGCTGGAGTTAAGACTGGAAACCAAGGACGTATAAGGAGAGACTGCTCAGACATTAATTCGTGAAAGCGTAGGAAGGCCAATTTATCATGGTGGGCATGAATGATCCATATATAACAATTGTGCAGCGCTGTTCAATAAAATTTCCAACTGGTATTGTTACAAGTCCAATTTTGTGCAAAGCAGTAATCTTTGCATTGGAATTTTAGTAAGCAAGCGTCAAATAAGTGCATGCAGATTTCTTGAATAGAAAACTTTCATTTATGGAATAATTGACACCTTTAGTTCTTCTTCTCCACACTAGGTTTTTCTGCATGTAGCCAGAAATATCTGATAAGGAGCTGAAAGTTTTCCACTGAAGTTGGTGGTGTGTTGTAGAGATGAACATCGGACTGAACACAAAATGGTTCACTCTCAAAAAACATAAGATTGAACACAAAATGGTTCACTCTCAAAACAAAGTGAATTAAGTTGTTATTGATCATCAAGAGTATACAGTGGACACGTACACAAATGCATACACTTTTGGCGCACTCAGCCATATATAAGCTTGTTTAACTCTAAGACGAGGAATGGAGTAAAAAGTTTCATCCAGAGCTGCTTGAGAATTTCACTGAGGCTTGATCAAATCTTTGGATTGATTCCTTCAATCAAAATTTAAAACTTCATTGGACTACAGAATTACCGCCCAAAAGAACTGATTATACTCTGGTGGAGAAACTCTGTTATGGCTCTCTTGACGAAATCAAGTGTGAGATTTTCCATAGAGGTGTGCATAGACAATCTTCGTCCGGTACACGAGAATCATGCTTAGTATAAGTGCAATAATGCAGAATCCGGACATGATCATGGAAGTAAGGAAGAAACATATGGCCCCTTCGCATTTCAGAGGTTCCTCAGGACTTAATAAACTAGAAAAAGTAGACCCTAAATTCTGCAAATGGTGATGAGCTTGTTTTTCTGCTTCACTGTCATAGATGTAGCTTGCAATTAAACCAGAGAAAACAAGGGAACCAGCTGGATTTGCAAGAGTGAGGAAATTGTACAGGGCCCCAAACTTCTTCAAGCCAAACAATTCAGAGGCAGTAGCTGGCACGATTGCCCAGTGAGCTCCATAGCCTAGACCAATCAGCAGGGTGCCAATGTACATTGTCCCAGGCCACCCATAAGCAAAGAAAATATGCCCTACTGCCATAACAAATTGTGCAATTGCCATCGCCACTGGTCTTGGATAAGCATAATTCCTGCATAAGAGCAGATAGATGAGCAAATTGAATAAGCTGCTGCAAAGTCTACCTAGAAAATAAATTTATAATCCAAGCAAGATGATCGATGCTTCACCTTACAATAACCTCAGAAAAGTAACCCCCACCAATGCGTCCAAGAAAATTCCAAATGCTAATTATGGACACAAATATATGTGTATTGTCATAACCTAATGACTGACTCATCTGACCCAGGTTATCAATCACAGTCAGCCCAGATCCAGAACCCAGTAAAAGAGAGAAGAACATCAGCCAAAAGTCCGCCTTGATCAATGCCTGCATCAAGGTGAAATCTTCACCTCTATGTGGACCTCTTCTCCTCTTGACCCTTACTGCTCCTTCTGCAGCTGCTTGGAACAGTTTAGCTTGCAACTGTGCAATTCTCTTTTGCCTCTCTGAGGCCGGAAGCAAGTCTACATCCCTTGGCTTCTCATCTTCCACCTCACTTAGTATCACCTCGTGGGCGATATGCTCAGACTTACCAGCTTCTTGTTTCTGTGGCTCGGGCAGAAAAGCCTGTTCTGCAGGATCTCTTGGTTCTGAAGAAAAACACAAGAATATAGGAATTGCAATAGGAAGTAGAAGTAGGACAAACAAAATCACTGTAAATATCACTATCACAGTGTGACTCAAGTTGATCAGATCTTCAACAAGCATGACCCCCATCAAGTAAGCAGCCAGTAGGAGGCATACACTATATACAAAAGTAAAGCTCGTGGGATCACTAGATCTGACTTGTTTATGACCTCCAACAGGTCTCACGATAAACATTAAGGCAATGACAACCATTGCTGGCCCAACTGCAACCATGAATATGAGAGACGCATGATCAGGGGTATGCATCACTGCATATACTTGGGTCAATATCGCCCCACCTAAGCCAGCAAATCCTTTCAAGATTCCCACTATAGGACCTCGACTTTTTGGGAAATTTTGCACGCAAGAAACCAGAGCAGCTGTATTGAAGTAGGTTTCACCGTTGTTACCGATAAATATAAGAATGCACATCTGCATACTGAAAGAAGTTAACAACTTGTCCAAGACATTATGGCAAAAACAAGATATGTGATAGGAAAGTCTCCTAAATCTGTTAGCCTAACAAAAAATTCATATAAGAAGATGAATAAATATTACAAATATATTTCCTTGCAAACAATCCTAAGTGTACTTACTATTTGCAAGCAATCCTAATGCGAATATTCTGCAGATTTAATTGGAATTTTTAGAAAAATAGCCAAGAGAAGGAGGAAGTAGGAATAAATAGGATGGATGTGAGATGATGGTTGAAAGCATACGACTAAGGATCTCGCGTGAAAGATTCAAAACGTTCCCACTAAAGGAAACAAAGAGATGATAAAAGATTCGGATTTTCACAAGCAACAAAGTGCCCTCGGGCATGAAGCAGAAACGATATCACAAAGGGAAATAAGTAGATAATTAGAGTATCGAGACTTTATCAAATCAAATCAAAGCACTGAAACAAATGCAGATAGGTGAAGAAAAAGTAATGCTAATGGTATTGCGTCTTCTTCTTGATAATTGGAATCAGTATGAGATGAACATACTACAAATGCAAACATTGCACAAAATGGTGCACAAGAAAAGTAATTCGACCAGCAAAGCACAGAACTACTGATGTAACCGGATAACCAATCCGATCAATCATATTTTGAACTTAGATCACATCAGAAGACAAACTGTAGTATAGAAGTTAAGAATTTGATAGGTACTCACAGCCCACAAAGGCAAAACAGGAGCTCGACCAGTGACAACGAGCCAAACCCAACCATAGCCAATAAGATTCTGCAGAGCCCCAACAAGCAAAGCGCCCCACATGGGCAAGATTTCACATAAACTACCAGCGAGGAACCCAACACTGTCTCCAAGATCTTTAGCCACACCTAATCTGGCAATCTGTCTCTGATTGTAGTTCATAGAACTCTTTATAACAGGTGATATGCTCCCAAACAAGTATCCAATCCCTGCACACGACTGTATCCACATTGCAGCCACAAAGACGAGCCATCTGTTGTTGACAAAGGCACTGAAACTTTCCTGCAAGCTACCCATCATCGCCAAACCAACAAAATTAAGGAAATTTTGTTTCTTGGATTTTGAGTTTTCCTTCCTACTCTGTTTCTTGGATCATGAATGACAAAGGACATGAAGTTTTCAGCTTAATCAATTCCTCTGACCGACAAGGGAATAAAGAGAGGAACTTTAAGCCTTTATATGCAAAAGAACAACAAAGGAGGTAATAGTAAAGACAATCTTTATGAGATCATTCTTGTTCACCGATCATGATGACGTTGTCGAGCTGGACTGTCCCCGGTGGTAATTTACATCTATTCTTTTTTAACAGAGAGAAAACAAAGGTGGAAAGAGTCTAGAGATAATTGCACATATGCCACTGTGTTGATAACCATAGGGTTTGACGTTGGACTGACGCCATTACAGGGACATTGGAAGAGAAGAAGGAAGTTTTGAGCTTTTGACCGATCCATCGGCTCTTGGTCTTGGCTGTTAAATGTCTCCCTGCTTCATTCATCATGCCTAAAACAGTAATATTAGATTGAATCAACCATTTGGATTTGCTCTTTATTTTTAGAAAATTTTCATCACCAAACTTGTAAACCATCACTTCCGCCTTCCCTCTTACTCGAAGCGGAAATCGTCCTCTTTTGTAGTATTCAAGTGTTAATTTTTTTGTATCGGTCCTTTTTTTGTCCTTTGTGCATAATTAAGTACGGGATGGCGGCTATTTATAATAACTTTTTTATTTTTATTTTATTGTGACTAGAACTCTATTGATTCGAGTTAGGGCGGCGAAGTGAAAAAAGACACTGATAAGACTCAGTTTATTTATTAGTGCAAAGTATGCAGTTAAAATCAACGAGTCTCCTTTTCTTAATAAACACAGTCTTTTCGTTAATCTGCGTTTTCAATTAAGGCAAGAAAGAAAAGAACGAAAACTTTGTGTTCAATTCGGCACCTTCTTCGTATCTCCCCAAATGAAAGAACAAAAGTCAACTAACGTGGCAAACATGCATGACCTGACACAAAATGAATCTCATCTCTTCGTATACCGTACAAAAGGACGAAGATGTTAGCAGATCATATTCATACATCAGTTAAACCTTCACCACAAAACACCACCGATACCTCTCATCAGTTTTAATTACAGATGCAGATCGGATCCATCTATGTAGCAAGAACAAAAGACAGGAGTAGCTCTATACATCATGTGCTTCAGTGCTTGTTGAGGTGGATAAATTAAGAAGGACCCCACAAAGCAGTTAAGAATCGTCCTTTCAATACATGAAAACAAACTTACCACGTGCAATCTGCAAATAATATTTTGGACTCTCTTATTAGAACCCTTTTATTATCGACTAAATTTTCTGTCCAATAATTCTGTTCCATGTTTAAGACGATATTGTTTTGTATGTTTTACATATAATATAATGTAGCATCGTATTAGACGCAGAATAAGATTAGAACAGAATAATGAGAACAAATAATTTGAACCTTTTATTATGCAGTTTTTGTTGAAACTAATTCATTGTTAACGATGAAACTTATTTAATTAAATAATTAATTTTACTTTCTAATTTTATATCATGTCATATAAAAAAAATCTAAGATCTAGATGGTCTTCAATTATAGTCTATTCATTAGATGTACAACGGACAGAAAGGTTACATAAACTATTTTAGCAAAATTTTATGGACATGTACATTTATAAGATATGAATTGCAAATGGTTTAATTAGATAGAGTTTTTGGAGTAAAAGACAAAAAATTTTAAACATAAAAAATTTTAGAGATGGAGTTTTTGGAGTAAAAGACAAAAAATTTTAATAGTTTAAAAAATTTTAGAAATTTTTTATGTTTAAAATTTTTTTAAAAATCATTTTAATTTTAATTTTTTTAAAAAAATCTACACACATAGTATGAACGTAAAACGTTATGTCATTAACATAATATCTGACTCAATTATTAAACTCGACTTGAACTGATTAAATTTAACTTAAATTAATAATTGAAGATAATTATAATAAATTATTAATTTGAGTCGAATTTAATTAGTTCGGTTCGATTTTAAAAGTTATGTTGAATTGTCATATAAATAATATTTAATTAATTCACATATGATATGTTGATTCTAATTTCGATTCTATTTTTAATTTTAGGAAGTCAGTTTGAGAATTTTATGGTTAGTCAATTTAGATTGATATCATTATTGAATAAGTCTCTATTATATCCTATAGAAGTAGGAGATTATGGGTCACTCTTTAGTCTGGTTAAACCGGTAGCATTCTCAATAATATGTGTGTGAAAAATCAGAGAAATAAAAGAGCATATTTTTTATCTTTTCCACAGTCTCTTTTCTTCCTTATCTTGAAATAACACTGGTATCAGAGCCTAGAGTTATGAACAACTCGATCCTACTTTCAGTTCCTATTTTAGATGGCAAAAATTATAATTGGTGGAGCACCCAAATGAGAGTGCTTTTTGACTACCATGAATTGCTAACAATAATGGAGAATGGAGTTCCAAGGCTGGCAGAGAGTGCAATTGAGGCGCAAAAAGGTGAGAGTCCAAACTTTAAGACGTTAATATGAACTATTATAAATGGAATCATCTGAAAAAGTCACTGACTGTATAATTCAAATTCTTGTTTTGACAAATCAAATGAAAATTTATGGAGAAAAGTACACTGATAAGCACAAAGTGGAGAAGATTTTGTGATCACTTACAACACGATTTGGGCATATTGTGGTGGTGATCGAAGAAGCTTATAATTTATTTGAAATGACAGTTGATGAGTTATCTGACACATTGGAAGCCCATGAACAATGTATGAATGAGAAGCATGTTGAAAAGCCCATAGAGCAAGCATTTAAAAGTCAAGTTTCTATCCAAGATGAGCAAGGCAATGTAATAAGGCCTGGTGGTTCCCGTGGTAGAGGACGAGGATGAGGACGAGGTGGTCATCATAATAATATTGACAGTAGTGGTGGCCATAATAATAATCATGGAGGAAGAGGCAATCAAAATTTGGAGCATCAGAAATAAATTTTGAGTTGCCGACAAAGTTTGAATTATAGAGTTCGAGGCTGTGGACGTGGTAAAGGAAGGCATGACAAATCTGATATTGAATGTTTACTTATGTCATGAATATGGGCATTATGATAATGAGTGCAAAAATAAAGAGAGCAATCATATGGCTCATTGTGCACAAGAAGATGATGATGATGGAAACCATGCTCTCTTGATGGTTACTACTGCTAGTGAGACACCAAACTACCACGTGTGGTTTCTCGACACTAGGTGCACCAATCATATATGTGGAAAGAAAGAACTCTTTGTGGATTTGGATGAATCAGTCTAAACCAAAGTAAGATTTATAGATAATAGCACTATATCAGTTAT
>JAOQMM010000008.1:7007393-7017470 GCA_027563515.1 Erythroxylum platyclados | reverse complement strand
AATAGTGCTCGAGGTGAATTTGTTATTATTGGTGGAATTAACCCGAGTTCCCACAACAGTTTCCTTGCTGCTCCTTTTGGTGGGATAGATGTTTGGGAATGGTTAATGATGATTTTCATCTAACATTTGATGGTTGAATTGACTTCCATCTGCTTTCAAGTCAGCATACGATACACCAGAAATTTAAGGAGTGGAGATGTTTTCAAGTCAAGCATTCATGGAACCCCCCTTTTTCGCGTAGGTATTATCTGTTTATTTAGATCTTGGCTTTCAAAAATGACAAAAGATCCAAGTATCCTCCTCTAACCTTCCTTTGACCTCCGTGGAACGCAGTTGTAGATGAGCGGAATGTTGGTATTGATGGTACTATCTTACAGCTCACCTTTAATTAGTTTCAGAACAATGCTTAATAGTAGTTAGTATAGCTGTATAGGGGAAAATTCTATTCAAATGCTGGTTTTGCTGTCTGATTTTCAGGTATGCAAGTTGGAGAAAAGAGAAGACTTGTTGTCCGGGATATGTATTCATTGCTTCCAAGTGCATTGATACAAAAACTGCAGTTTCTTTTCATTTCTTTCATATGGCTATCGGTCGATTATTCATGTACGCAGTTACGGAAGTAAAGATGGCTAGAATATGCCCACCAAACTCGCGGCTTGTGCATGAGATTGAGTTGCTTAAGGTTTATTAATTGATTAAGTTTTTATTTGCTTCATCACATTCACAGGATATGTATTTATGAAAATCATGTTCCCGTAGCATATGAAACAAAGCACCGTTTGTGCTAATCTTTGTACATTGGAATATTGGGAGGCATATTAAGCATAAAATATCATATACAGGAAAAGATTGAAGGATCCAAAAACTCCCGCGGCAAGATGGATTTAACTTCTTTTTTTTCATCATGCTTGTATATAGCAGCTGAGTGGAGACAAGTATTAACTGTATGTTTTCTTTCTGTAATTGCTTACTATTAAAAACTATCACCACTGAAAGAGATGTGATCAAATGAAGCTCTGCTGAACCGAACATTTCTGGGAAGAAAATTCACTACCTGCAAGATAATCCAAATATGTTAAAAATGATGATAAAAAAAGAACTTTTTTTTATAAGATTTAAGAATTAGGGGTTCCTATAAGAGAGAAAAGAATGGAAAGAAAATTGTTTCTTATTGTTACGAAAGTTAATATCACTCCAAAATCCTAAGCCTCTTGGGTAAGGAAGCAGGGATGACCCGGTAAAAACAGATGTGATACTACTTTGCATGTTACTGCGGTTAGACTTGGATCATCTTGTGTTTGATCGTATTGTATTGTATTGAGTAGGCTTTTTCTTAAGGGGAGGACAGGATAAGGAGATGAGAAGAAACGTCGTCTCCAAGTTGAAAGAAAAGAAAACGAAAATAAGAAGAAGGAATATCATGCATGCAGATCTACGTGTCAACAACGTTGCATTACTATCTTCCAAGTGTCCCACATGAGTCCAACGCTGTTTTGGCTAATTTAAGCCGTAACACCTCCACTTCTCATCCATGCAACAAACCACCAACTCTCTCTCTCTGTCTCTCCTCAAAACAACTAAAGGTATCATCTATTCAGATTAAGTGAGAAATTTCACACTTCTACCATATCCATAGACAGAAGAAGAAGAAGAAGAAAGGGGTTACTCAGAAACCAAGACCAAGATGCCACCTCGAAGATATGTTTTTGGGAGGGCGGATGAGGCCACTCACCCTGACTCCATGAGAGCTGCTCTGGCAGAATTCGTGTCCACTTTCATCTTTGTCTTTGCAGGGGAAGGCTCTGTTCTTGCTCTTGGTAGTATATCAATAAGATTTTAATATTTCCCATGTGCATATAATCGCCTTTCCTTCTACTCAGAATTATGATGGCATGTGTTGGTCAAATATGCAGCCAAGTTGTACAAGGAAGGTGGGCCACCTGCGTCTGAGCTTGTAACGGTAGCGCTTGCGCATGGATTGGCATTGTTTGCAGCAGTGGCAGCCAGCATTAACATATCGGGCGGACATGTCAACCCAGCCGTTACCTTTGGTTCTCTTGTTGGAGGAAGGATTTCAGTTGTCCGAGCTTTCTTTTACTGGGTTGCTCAGCTTCTTGGTGCTATAGCAGCTTCTCTCTTGTTGAGGCTTGTCACCAATGGCATGGTAAGAAAGTATCATATAACAACTAGCTTGGCATCATACGCTTATGTAACTTCTTTAACCAGTTTGCATCATGGTATTGGTTTTGGCAGAGACCAATGGGGTTCCACGTGGCATCTGGGGTTGGTGAGATACATGGACTGCTTCTGGAGATTGCAATGACGTTTGGACTGGTTTACACCGTCTATGCAACAGCGATAGATCCCAAGAGAGGTAGCCTAGGGATCATTGCACCTCTGGCAATCGGGTTCATACTCGGAGCAAATATATTAGTGGGTGGGCCATTTGATGGAGCCTCAATGAACCCAGCAAGAGCTTTTGGTCCTGCGCTTGTTGGATGGAGATGGAGGAACCACTGGATATATTGGGTTGGTCCATTTATTGGGGGTGGCTTGGCTGCCTTCATCTATGAATATATGATCATTCCAATAGAGCCTCCTCACCACACCCACCAGCCCTTGGCGCCTGAAGATTATTAGTCCCAGTCAGTCTCATCAAATTGCACGTGCTTGTGTCCCATCTTTATCTTCTCTTGTATCTTAATGTTTTGTATGCAAACCAGTTCCTTCTTTTGTTTTCATGTCTCTATGTTTCTGGAAAGTGGAGACGCTTGTGAGTGTCTGTTTATTTCCTCGAGAGTTGCCTTGGCTCTTTTGCAATGATGCTAAAAAATCACAAATAAAAAATTATAAATTATGTCACCCTCTCTCTTCAGTCCATTTACCTGCTGCTTGTTGAATTGCTTATAAACATAAAGAATCATGGGGTATTAGCTAAGATCAGAATGCAATTTATAACAATGCCCAATGTATCTTATACGTTCTGGTATAGTTATATGCCAGGGAGTTGCATGTTTATGCTGCAATACTGAATTCTTGCCATCCATCCATATGAGCTTCTTGTATAAAATCTTGCCAAAAGGAAAGGAAAAGAGTTGAGCTTCAACTCCAAAGTAATTTCTTAAACACAGAGATTTGTTTATTGAGTAGAGCAATCAATTAGTCATATTAAGAATGGTGATTGTGTTTACTAGCTATAAACGCTTATAAAATCTAGCCACCCAGGGAGCAAGTTCAGTGTTATGTGGTGCTCTTGGATTGGAGGCATAATAATCAGACCAAAAGCATGGAGAGAGCCTATCAGCAAATTTTCCGCCAGAATAAACACAAAATGGCAGCCAACTCTCTCCTCCATTCATCCTCCTCTTTCTTTCTCTTGGATAAGCTAATGGTGCCTGGATGTACCTGTTTTGATAACACAAATTCAGATCCTGCGTAAAAGTAGTATAAAAACCCACCATAGCATCCATATAATGCAATCTGCTAAGTCTCTTCCAAAATTTAGTTTCAGATTTCCCATCAATGAAATGGTCCATACTCTATTCTACTCGTGCATTTCCTCATCGTACAACATGTTTTCTCTTACAGATACAACAAAGCATCTTCCTCATATCCGTACGCTACAACATTTATCCCGTTACTCAAGGCTAAAGTATATTCTTCCCACAATATAGATTCTAAGTTTTACATGTTTTGAGAAAACTAATTAAACTCCAACTAATAACTCCTTCTATAGCTCTCCACCCTATTTCTTTTCTTGTTTCAGCGCCACAAGACACTAGCCACCTTAACAATGGTAAGTCGTGTGAAAGACAAGAATATACCTGATACCATCAAGCTCAGCGTCCCAGCAAAAATGCGTATGACCAAATACATGGCATGCAGAAGAACTCCCCTCAGTTCCATGTATTGATCTCAGTCGAACCTCAAGAAAATCTGAACCAATGATTTTTGGAAGATTTGGATAAAACAACATCCTCTTTTCTGGGCATAGTTCTTGTCTGAGTCAAGAGGAAAATGATGAATAATCAGAACCACCAGCTTGTGATTCCTCGAAAATGTACTACAAATGTTAATTAATTACTAATAGAATTTTGTACTGGAACTCCCTATAGTAAATATACATAATTCTTTTGTAATCATTTATTTCCAGTTTCCTATAGTGATATGTCCCTTTTTATAATGGATTATTCTCCCCTTACTTCACTGTTCATGCCGTTATCCGCGTGCTCTTTGATGATTAACATAGCAATTAAGGTGCGTATGTACTTACTCCTACAATATGATAAAAATTAAGTAAATGGAGAAAATGCTTAACCTACTATGATATTAAATTCTTGAATGAAAAATATGAGAAAAACAAAAGAACAAATACAGAAAACGAAAATAATCCCTGACTAATAATGCAAGCAATGGAATAGCAAACACGAAAACATTTCAAGAAGGCGCTAGTAATGAGTAGATCAAACCCAAAATTGAAACCAACAAACCTAGGGACAAAGTGCGAGAATGTTGTAATTTGACTGCATGTTCTCTGTATCAGCTTGATTTCGTTCTCATTTACTTCATTCATTGCGTCAAAGTACAAAGTAAGGGACATATCTCCATTAGAAAGTATTCCAGGCCACTTGCATGCATGAAAATCCTTGCAAGCCTAAACATACAACATTCCAGACTTTAGAAATCAAGCATCATTGTCATATTTAACTTGAGATAAACAAAATCTGTAAGGACAAACATCTAACGAGCATAATGATTAAATAACGGGAAATTAGTACTGTTAGAAACTTGGTTAATTACCACACCAACTAGAAAATTCAATTACTGGTCACCAAAGAGGTCCAAGTAGACCACCAAATCAGCCAGTTCTGGTCAAACTGGTTGGAGGGATCAACCTGGACTCGTCCAAATGGAAAACCAAATCTAAAAATGCAAACACTTGTCTGTTGAGCAACATTGTTTTGCAATCCAAGATATCATCAGTTTAATCTCGGGATAACCTCATTGATCATTTACAAATTAGCTTATCAAATATGAAAATGCTGGAACTAAATTAGCCTTGTCACAAGATTGACAGATAAAGTACAATAGATTAGCTACTGATGGTTACACTACTAGAAAGGATTAACCTGGATCAGGCTGGTTTTGTCTTAGGACGTAGCCACATGAAAAGTGCACAAGAAAGAAAACCTCAAAAAAAAAAAAAAAAGGAAGCCTTGGTAATCACTGTCTGTATTTGCGAGTGTCAATCTCTGGAAAAAGAAAATAGAGAAACAACAGCAGGTATAATAGCTTTTTTTTTCCCTCCTATGATTCTGCTATGATAATCCAGTCCTTAACAATGGGCAAACAACTCATTATGTTTGGCTTTTTTGTGCGCATAATTACTACCACATATCCATTCACTTGAAAACAGGAGGCAAAATAATTCTATTACACTTCAACTACAAAAATAAGCATATCCACAATGTATCCAAATTCAGAAATGCACACATCAACATGTACTAGAACCACAAGAAAGTAATAATAAATGGAGTACTTTCATGCTGTCCGGCTGATATGTACAACTCATTGTTCTTGAACGTGATGTCAGAGATCCAGGAAGCAATTCAAAATAGCACAACATATTCATCCTTATATTATGAACCGTGGTAGTGTGAATATAATGAGGGCCGGATGCCTAGTTCATCTTTAATTTTTTATGTAAAGGGAAAAAATTGAAATTAAATGATGAAAGCCAAATCTTATATAAGAGACAACCTAAAAACAGTGAAATTCAAATCGGGGTTAACTTTATTTTTCTTATGCCAAGCAAAATGACCATAACAGATGGAAACAATTTTTCAGAACTTGAGAACCAAAAAAGGGAACTGCATAAAGGAAAGGGTAAGAGATGGAAAGGTAAAATCTAAGACTAGGCTAAAGTATTTGTTGATTGCAAAGACATTATTATCTGAGAAGCAATGAAAAAACCATTTATGTGGGTCACTTAAATGTTAATAAAGTCAGTACTGCTTTGAGCAAACTTAGTTCATATCTGTAATGATTGCGGTTAGATTAGTTAAACAGATCAAACAACTGATCATCATGAAATAGTAATATAGGTTACTAAGTAATAGCTGCCAACTTTACAGAATATAAGGCAAAACTAGTCCTATAGTTTTAGTGATTCACAAAACCATGTTATATAGCTGATAGTTCAGTAAAACAGATCAAACAACTGATCATCATGAAATAGTAATATAGGTTACTAAGTAATAGCTGCCAACTTTACAGAATATAAGGCAAAACTAGTCCTATAGTTTTAGTGATTCACAAAACCATGTTATATAGCTGATAGTTCAGTAAATTCTTATAAGACGTACATAAGTAAATTACCATCTCCAAAGATGGAATTCGGATACCAGTAATGTCCATTTCTCTATCAAAACTCTGAAAAAACAAATAGACACTGATTCAGAACAGTAAGACTATGCAAGCTTCCAACTTTCAACAGCTGCAATCAGATATATGATAATAAAGGAGACTCAAAAACGATAAATCAATTACCTCATGGTACCAAGAAAACAACGGTACAATTCCCAGGCTATCTATCACCATAGGCTTGGTCTCAACTCCAATTGCTCTGCATGCATCAAGCAATTTATCCAGCTTTTCAAGAGAATCAAGCTGAAAACATAGCCTCATCATTTATGTTCAGTGGGAAAACTTTCATCAGTGAAAACGCTTTACATTTTTCAATCCTAAAACAAACAAAACAAGGCAATTATAGATACTTTTATACATTACAAAGGTAACAGCATTCAAAGGAGGATTACAAAAAGGTCGATCCTTACATATTGTTCTTTGTCCCTACGACACCACAGATCATGGTTTCCCGGAATGAAGAAAACATGTCCGAACCTATCTTTCAAGAGAGACATAGTCAAGTGAAAATTTTGGTACGTCTCGGCAACGTCACCAGCGACAAGAAGGACATCGTTCCTGTGCGTAGTAGTGCATAAGCCGTTGACCCATGCCATGTTCTCAGGGTAGTCAGTATGCAAGTCTGAAATCGAAAAAACTCTGGAGCCAAAAGCATGTCCAAGAGGAGAAGGCAAGATGGAAGGCCTTGTAATGCAGCAACTTCTTGTGGGATTTCTCAATTTGAATGGAATATGTTTTGAACAACATGATGGGAGTTGGTTTAAGGTGAGGCAAGAGGGGAGAGACCTCACCACCATGTATAGATGAAGGTAGCAAATGCTTTGACCTCTGAGTACTTAGTTGAGATGAAGATGAAAAACCCATTTCAACGGGAAAGGAAAGGAAAGGAAAGGAAATGGCGAAAACAAAAATCTCCAGCTTTTGGTCCCACAATCAGCAAAGAGAAGGACGCAATCCTAAAAGCCCAGTCCAAATTTCAACATATCATAAAACATGACTCAAACACTATAAATTTATAAAATTTAAAATGTAATATATTAAAATATTTAATATCAATCAATTATTTATATTTCATAATCCTTCCAATAATATAAATTAAATTTGATTATTCAATGTCAAATTTTTATTTATATTTTGCATATGATATATACAATCATAATTTTCAATTCCTAAAAGTAAATTCAAATATTATTTATTTAGGTAATTCACACATGCAATACAATCTAAAGAAATAGATATTGGTTATAATTATCTATTAATATTATTACATTTAAATAATAACCTAAATTAATACAAAATAAGATAAAAGATACAAACATCTCCTCTCCTGTAGTTAAAGAAACTTTATGATATTTAAAATTTTCGAAAATTTTCTTTTTCATTTTTAGTTTTTCAAAAAAAAGATTCACTTTTTTTATACTTTAATTAAAAAATAAAGACGAAATATACCTAATATAAATATTAAATATAGACTAATCAAATACTATTAATATAACAATTTAAAAGAGTAGTTATGCTTGATCAGATTCAAACTTGTATGTGACGTTAAAACCAGATTAATATTGGATTCACATGTATAGACGCAGAGAGGAAGTCCAATTGTTGACTTCCAAGTATTGGAAGACTACCAAGGGCCCAATATGCAGAAAGGTAATATCATCTTATCTCCAGTAGGCAGTAGCCTCTAACAGCTATCAAGTTTCTGTCTTATCATTTACTATAGTCTGTCAAATCAGGGGTTTAAATTCCTCATCGACCTGTGAGAATATACTGTATGGTCCTTTATCAATCGAAGTACAAGAAGAACTTGGAAGAAGAGCTCCAATAAACCACGATCTTCCAGGGATTTAGTGGCTGGGGCTACAGTTTCAGTGCTTGATCATAAGAACTCATCACGAGATTCTTTTGTAGGCTTGATATAAATGTAAAATTGGGTTCGAAAGTATTCTGTAGATTGAACTGTCCAAAGTTCGATTTTGGGACACCAAACTTTCGTGTAAGAGTGAGAGATGCTACATGCAGTTGTAATTGTATTGAATCACGTTTTCTCCATGAAATGGTACGAGAGCATATAGAATGTTATTTTGATGAAAATCCATTATGAGCTTTCTATTGGTCAAGATGAGTTTTGGTGCAACCCCTACTTCGAAATCGAATTGTGCATTTTATATGTAAATTAGGGAATATTGATCTTTTCATTTTTAATCCATGAAGAGCTCTAAGTAAATGAATTGAGACGAGTGTTACCTCACACGAAATCCTATTATTTAGAGAAACAAGAGTTGTGTAATGATTTCCACAACTTCAATTGAAATTGCCTCAAGCTAATACAGTCATGACTCTTTATTTTAATAATTTATTAACAAATGTTCGATGAATATGTGACTGTAATTTTTCTAATTTTATGGTATTTAACTTTATCTGATATTTAAAATAATATCGTTTTGATTATTGGAGAGAGCTAGACACGGTCCCTAAATTTATGTTTAATGATCAAAACAACTATATTTTAGATATAAAACAGGGGTAGATACAATCAAATTAGACAAAAAAATCTGAACTCCGTTGAAATATCTGTGGTACGGGATGTCTGAGATCTGAACCCTACTTATAATTGTAGCTTCCCACTCCGAACCAGAAACTACTTCCTGTTAATTGACAGTTGACCGTTAGTTAGCCATGTCCGTAAAATACCCATAATATTTATTATAAAAATAATAAGCAAGAAAGAAAGAAGGCAAAAAGTTGAACATTGATGTGATGGGCTGTGCTAAATAATATTGTTTTTCTCTTTTCTTTTTCAAGTAATATTGGCAACACAACCGCAACTCTTAAATGAGGGTTGGTCTCTCACATTAAATGCCGCTACCAACAGCCAACTGGTTTATTCAATGTATAATGTGAATGGCCGTCATCTATGTCTCTTATCTTAGCCTTCTCCATTTTCAAATTCTGATTCGTAAAAAAAGGAGGAGATGAATCACACCGCGTAGTGGTGGGATAGGGAAGAAGGAAGACTATTGCTCTGTTGAGAAGATCAGTACGTACGTTTGTCACACCAAAGCCAAATTCTTGCTGGCTTGTACAAATCAGTTGAGGCTTGTTGTGCATGGTCCTTAAACCCTTCTCGTGTTCGTCATTCAATTTCCATTTCTTCGTTTCTCATCATAAATTTCTTGTGTCAAGCTAGTATTCATGACCATCATCTTATATATAATTCACCAGAACATTTCATGGTTTGTTTGCCATTATAATTAGTTGTTGTATGATCATAAGTTTCTTGCTTTACGACCGGTCAAGATATATACATATTTGTTTTGAGCTAGCTAGGGAACTGTTAAGTAATGAGAAACTTGGCTGCAGACAACGTAAGGATGGAGATAGAGGCAAGCAAACCAGGAGGTAATGGAATGGCAGTAGGAGGGTTGAGCCCTTTAAGCGAGACGCTATGGAGGGAGAAGACAAACACAGATTTCGTAGGAGATGTGTCGGCGAGGCTAACATGGAAGGATCTGACAGTGATGGTCACTCTGAGCAACGGAGAGACTCAAAAGGTTTTGGATGGTCTCACTGGGTATGCTGAACCTGGTACTCTCACTGCTCTCATGGGTCCTTCTGGTTCTGGCAAATCCACTCTCCTCGATGCTCTCT
>JAOQMM010000008.1:6996085-7007293 GCA_027563515.1 Erythroxylum platyclados | reverse complement strand
TATATAGAAACATTATATTTAATATTGTAATGTTAAAATTAAAAATAATTAATAGTTAATAAATAATTAAATATACCATCTCTCTAGCCGCCTTGCTGCTAATGCTTTTCTTTCTGGCACTATTCTCCTCAATGGTCGCAAAGCCAAGCTCTCTTTTGGAACTGCTGTAAGTCCAATTTCTACCTAATATATTAAGATTATAATCACTTATTTATGTGACTTTCCCAGGCAGATGTGCCTGGAGATCAGTGAAGCCTAATGATATCCCTAATCGTAGTACAATCAAAATAAAAATAGTTGTGTAATCTGCTCAATCTACTTAAAATCATAAAGAGATCGGTAATTTTCAGGTTAATTATGGTATAATGATTATAATCATGAACTTTATGTATAAATTATAGGCTTACGTGACACAAGATGACAACTTGATTGGTACTCTAACGGTGAGGGAAACAATCTCGTATTCAGCTAGACTCCGACTTCCTGATAAGATGCCTTGGTCGGAGAAGCGTGCACTGGTAGAGAGTACCATAATAGAAATGGGTCTCCAGGATTGTGCTGATACAGTCATTGGAAACTGGCATTTACGTGGGATTAGCGGAGGTGAAAAGAGAAGGGTCAGCATAGCTCTTGAAATCCTGATGAGGCCTAGATTGCTCTTTCTTGACGAGCCCACCAGTGGACTTGACAGGTAATTAACCTCTTCATTTAGAGAAAAGCTTTGCTCATGCGTAGCGTGCAGTGTTAAAAGATTCATAAATTAGAAATCTCGACTGTCTCTGCAAATTTTATTCTCAGCTAACTGTATTGGTACTAATTCCTTTTGATTTGTCCATTGCACCTGATGACTAATGGCTATCTATATCGTGTGGCAGCGCTTCGGCCTTTTTCGTAACACAGACACTACGTGGGCTATCCAGAGATGGAAGAACTGTCATAGCTTCAATACACCAGCCTAGTAGCGAAGTTTTTGAGCTTTTTGATAGATTGTACTTGCTTTCAGGAGGCAAAACTGTTTATTTTGGTCAGGCTTCAGAGGCATACGAGGCAAGCTGCTTGATTCTAATCCTCAAATTCATCTGATTTCAAATCCTAACAAGTTTAATGACAAATGCAGTTCTTTGCACAAGCTGGCTTTCCCTGCCCTGCTTTGAGGAATCCCTCTGATCACTTTCTTAGGTGCATAAACTCAGATTTCGACAAAGTGAAGGCCACGCTCAAGGGGTCCATGAAACTTAGGGTATCAATGATTAACCTTATTCACCGTTGATGTGCAATGACCTCTATCCTTATTTACCTTTTGTCTAATGATTCATTCATGTTTGCTTAACGTTGCGATTTTGTTTAGTTCGAGTCAAACGATGATCCTCTAGAAAAGATAACTACAGCTGAAGCTATCCGAACTCTGCTTGACTACTACCAAACATCTCAGTACAAGTATGCAGCGATGGAAAAAGTGGAGGAGATATCCAAAGTTGTAAGTGTTTGATTTTTTTCATTAATTTACTGGTTATAGGTTTTATGCTTGCTGATGAATCCAAGTTGATTCTTATTCTTCTTAATTTTTGTTGCAGAGAGGAACTGTCCTAGACTCTGGAGGGAGTCAAGCAAGTTTCTTTATGCAGACGTTCATCCTAACCATGCGTTCTTTTATTAACATGTCGAGAGATTTTGGATATTACTGGCTTAGGCTCCTCATTTACATGCTCGTTACAGTTTGCATTGGAACTATATATCTGAACGTTGGGACTGGATACAATTCCATTTTGGTAGGCGCTTGATTATATACTACAAAACACAGTTTTCTAACTCAATCTAAAGGTCATTTCACATTTCGTGCTGACTCTTTTTGTTTTCCATGAGCCAGGCAAGAGGTTCATGTGCTTCATTCGTATTTGGTTTTGTCACTTTCATGTCAATTGGTGGGTTCCCTTCCTTTGTGGAAGATATGAAGGTACGTCAGCCTCATGACCATCTATTGCAATGACACCCTAATTCGCATTTAATACCCAATTACTTACTACTTTTGCAGGTCTTTCAAAGAGAAAGGTTGAATGGACATTACGGTGTGATAGCTTTTGTCATTAGCAACACAGTTTCTGCAATGCCATTTCTCATAATGATCACCTTCATCTCTGGAACTATTTGTTACTTCATGGTTCGCCTTCATCCTGGTTTTGAGCATTATCTATTCTTCGTGTTGGCCCTCTATGCAAGTGTCACTGTGGTCGAAAGTCTGATGATGGCCATAGCCAGTGTAGTTCCCAATTTCCTCATGGGCATCATCATCGGAGCTGGAATTCAGGTAAAGTAAATAAATATGCTGTATATTTATTTGAAATTCTAACCAAAACTTTTGTTATGTGTTATGGTCCTGAATGTTTTCATCCAATTTCAGGGAATATTCATGTTAGTTTCCGGCTACTTCAGGCTTCCGAATGACATACCCAAGCCTGTTTGGCGCTACCCAATGTCATACATCAGCTTCCACTTCTGGGCTCTTCAGGTATTTAACAAATAGCTTATTACTAACTAACCCATTCATGAAGCCACATGTCATCCACCCAAATAAATTAACTATACGTTTATGGATTGATCACAGGGACAATACCAGAATGATTTGAGAGGGTTGTTGTTTGACAACCAATCCCCTGATCTTCCCAAAATCCCAGGAGAGTATATCCTGGAAAACATTTTTCAGATAAACGTGCACAGATCGAAGTGGATAGACCTTAGTGTGATCTTCAGCATGATCATCATTTACCGCATCATATTCTTTATCATGATCAAAATCAGCGAAGATGTTACACCTTGGATCAGAGCCTACATAGCAAGGAGAAGGATGCAACAGAAGAATGGAACTCTAACTACTACAGTTGCTCCTGACGGTCTCTCCCAGTCCCCTTCTCTTAGGACTTACGTGGGCAATCGTCCCACTGGAGTTGCTAAACGGTAGATGCCACTAATTAATGTTATTATGGTTGATTGCTTAATCTAAACCGCTTTTGATAGGGGGGCTAAACCAATAGTGCTGTAATCAAGGCTGCCATTATCAGATAGGGGCCTCACAATTTCAAGTCAATATGTGTTAGCTATATATTGCTTTAAGTACAATCAGGTTGGATAAACTATACCTTCATATGTAATCAATCCACGTCTAAGGTTATAACATCCATGCTATATTAATTTCTTGCAAAACAATATATAGCACTTCTCATTCCCTTTTTAAGGACTGAAGAATATATATGAGCTTTATCCGACCTTAAAGGCTGGGGCCAATGCACAGCAGGGATGAGGTGCCATTCATCGGCTCTGCTGTGAGGCAACGCCTTTCTCTTTAATCGAAGTAGGTCGTAACGTATAGTACTAAACTCATTCAGAAGTATTTTAGTAACTATCATCTCCCACCCATATCTTGCATTAATTTCTTTTTTTTTAATCTCATGTACTTTATCATGTCACTATATTGTATTCAATTATATTACTAAAAGATGGTAACCACCTTTGAATGCGATTTATGCTGAGTCTTTAAATACAATTACCTTTCTTTATTATGAATTCTTTCAAATCAAATTTAATTTATTTTCTATAATTGTTTCATAAAATCGCATAATGTATAATCTACTAATAAAATTCTTTAGCAAACCTTAAATTTAATTATCAAGAATTAGATAAAATCGAATAATTAGTATCAAGCTTAATATTTTGCTAATTTTTTTCATCAATTCTACTTCAATTCGGGACAAATTGTAGTAAGCTCCTAACACCTCTCTCTTACTAAGGGCATCAACTATTTGGTTACACTTTTCTAGTTTGTGCATTTAAGTTAAATCATACTCAATCAAGAAATCTTGCCATCTTGGATCCTAAGCTAATAGGTTCTTCTGCACCTTAAAGAAAGCATTTGCTAAATTGTCCATTCTTATCGCAAATTCAACTTTAATAAGTAGATACACTACACCCGTAAGCAATGCACTTCAACCATCATTTCTTTTTCATATGTAGAAAACCATTTTTTCGTATCATTTATTTTTTTATTCTCAAAGGCTACAAGATGTCCCTACTGAACCATTACACCTCTACTTGTTTTATACAAGGCATCCATTTGAATTTCGAAAGGTAATTCAAGTTCTGGCAATCTCAAAATTGGTCCCGATGCAATGGCCTGTTTTAACTTATCAAAGACATCCATACATTAATCTGTCTAGTTGCATTTCTCCTTTTTCGATAAATTCATGAGAGGTGCTACCTTTTGAAAGTAGATGTAGATAAACTTTCGATGATAGTTTGCAAGACCAAGAAAAGTTTGTAATTCCGTCACTTTCCTAGTGGCTGGCTACTCTATAATAGATTGCACTTTCTTCAAATTCATTCAAACTTCATTTTTACCTACCTAAGTGTTCCAAAATTTTAATTTTTCATCTAATAAACTCACACTTTCCATCTTGACATATAGCTAGTTCTTGCTCAAACATTCCATCACTTGTTGCTATAAGCCATACGCTCTTCCATATAGTTGGTATAAACCACAGTATCATCAAGGAACATAATTATGAAGTCACTTAAAAATTCATACAACAAATTATTTATAAGATTGCAAACATAGTAGATGCATTAGTCAATTAGAAAGGCATTACTAAAATTTCACATGCACCATACCTAGTTACACAAATGGTTTTTGATTTCTCTCCTTCCACAATCCAAACATGTCAATATCTTGAGGGGAGATCTAGCTTTGTGAATATAAAAGCTTTGCTCAACCTATCCACAAGATCTTATATGAAAAAAATGGGATACTTATTCTTAATGGTCACCTTATTCAATACTTAACAATTGAAACAAATCCTTAATGATCCATCTGCCTTATTCTAGAAAAGAACTGCAGCATTATATGGAACTTTTAAGGGCTGCATGCCTGCTTCCAATAATTCATTCAATTGTTTCTAAAATTTCTTTAATTCTAACAAAGACATCCGATTTGGAGAACAAGTAGGAGGAGTTACACCAGTTTCCTATTCTATTTTATGATTTATTACTCTCCTTTAAGGCAATTTCTTAGGCAGCTTTGTTAGATCACATCTCAATATGATTCCAACAATGATACAATTTCATTCGACACTTCCATCATAATACCTTCTTTCAATTCAACCATAGCAATAAGGTAAGTACGCTCAACATGTTACAACCCTTTTTCTGCCACTATAGCTGAAATAATCGATGATTTACCACTGTCCCTCTTTTTCTTAAGATCTCGACATTTTACAAAGCAAGGTTTATGCTCATATATGAACATAATTCCATTCAAATGTTGATATATCACATCTTTGTGTAATTGGAGAAAGTCAATACTGAGGATTAAGTTAAAATCACCATCATGTTTATCTTTCTATTCTAATCATCCATCTCAATGAGCACATTATAAGACATACTAGCCATAGGCCTAACTTTCAAATTCACCATTTTCAAATGGTTTGTGCTCTTTCTCAATTTCAATTAAAATTTAACAGTAATTATGTTTGCAATGAAACCATTTATAGCACCTGTGTTAACCATTGTCACTATTTTTGCCCTATTTATTTGAATTGATATATGTAATAGTGAAGAATGAGTAGCACACACTTTGTTTGACAAAGTATTCAACAGCTATAATGGGTTCACATATGGCTACTTTACACTCACTTTCATCTTCAGCCTCCATTGCATGACCGTATCTGTTTCAAAGACTCTAACAATGTCAAAATATTGCTATATATCTCATAAGAAATTCTCTAGTGCCTTTACATCCTGAGTGTCATCAAATTACTTTAGATCTGGAACTTTTGACCGCGATTAGTTCATGCCACAACCTAGAGTAGCATAATTTTTTATCAAGGTTAGTGCATCATCTAGCAGACCAACTTGTCGATTTGTCCCACACGAATTTCCTCCAACCATCTTTAGATCCTTGTAATAGATTTCTCAATTTGATCTAAACGAACATTCACATGTATTGTCTCGTGTTCCTAAATAGGCCTTGGCCTATACTCTAGGTTAGTCAGCCTTTTCTGAATGGCTTCCATTTTCTGTCCACCCACTATTATGTGCCCAAGATAGTTTCTAATGTGTCTATAGGGGTTAATTAGAGGTTCACTCAATTACCAAACACTACTATAATTACAACACAACAATCTTGTAATGTTTTCAGTATCAATTTGTTAAACATTACAAGGTGTTATTTTCATAGGTACCTGATGTGCATTTTGTTTTTTGTTTTTTTTAGAGAGATGCAAATAAGACTTTTAAGTAATAAAAACGAACACTCTATTCATGCATAAATCAAGATTTATGCAAAGCAGTGTGAGACTTAGGCTACTCTCCTGCACAGATATCTCACACACATTAAACACACACACATATATATAAGACATGCAAAAATTTTGAAAGTTAAGGAGTAATTACTCTCTAACCAATATCTCTTCAAGCCAGTATTTATCCAGATAGGTCCTTACGATTAATGTTAATATCAACAAACTAGAAACGGTACTTCAAAAGTATACAAATGTAACATTCTCTTAAATATTATCTATTCTAGAATTTAGTAAATAGATTAGTACTTAACTCTAATACCATCAACTTACGAAAAATACAAAATGCTCAAGTACTTCAAATATTCACAAATTCATATAAATTTGTCCAAAGGTGGATCATTTTTTCTTTCACTTAATTCATCTGTTTTTGCATATTATTTGCTATCAAACAAGGGATTAGATTGAAGGATTGTTTATATGTACAACAGCTAACCCTTTTGACTTTATGTTCGAAGAAGTGAGTGCATAAATTGTCATAGCCGTGCATGCGACTGTAGTAACGTGGAAATAGGAGGTTCATCCAAAATTAAAAATCTAGAAAATCCTGGTAAGAATTCAAACACACCAAAGGCTTAATCCGAGAACAGTAAAGGAAAAAAAAGAAAAGAAAAAGATCGATTTAGCACATTATTTATTGACAGACAAAGTAATCCTGGTGTTGGAGCAAGGGGGAACTGAGAACGCCTTGCAACATTTAGTGCCGAGACAGTTTGCATATGGTGCCATAGGCAATCCTTTTGACTTGCTGGGAACCTCCCAACAATGACACCAACAAAACTAGAAAAACCATGATAACTGAAACTACAGATATCAGCCCCCGACTACCGATTTGTCGTGAGAGTGCACTAAACACGCATTTTGGTGAGTTATGCGGCCTCTCTTTTTCTTTTCCCTTCTGTCCTGAATCCACCTTCTCAAACGCCTCTGCCAATGCTGGCTTCTTCAAGTTGACTCTTTGGTTTGCTTCTCCTCGGAAAGGAGATGCCTGCATTGGAAGTGTTTGTGAGAATAAGTGTTGGAAACTATTCTCTGTGGCAGGCCTGCTAGCAACCGCCTGAAGGAACCCAGGAACGTTCAACGATGAAGTTTCATCCAGTTTGACTATGTCATCCTTCAGTATATCGGCATAGAAGTCATCTTCAGAATCAAAATCCTGGTATTCAAGACAAACTTCTCATCAAAACTCACAATTTTATAGGTCGTGAACATGAAGATATTGAGCCTATAACTTTCTATCAGAAGATCAACGCTATTGCATCAGTTGCATTCTGTAACCAAAGCCCACTGAATAGAAATATGATATGATAAAGGTAAAGAGATACACCAACAATCAAGCACCTTCTGGAGAATTGAAGATTCTGCCAAGGCAATCCCATCTGATAGCTTTTGTTCACATTCAGATGCAGAATCAAGCTGCTCAATTGAGAAAGAATCATTACCGCTGCTACATTTCTTTGAGCATTCAGCTTTTTCCCCTTCAGACACTCCTGTCCGGTCAATAACACTTTCTGAAGCAGCATTACCACTGCTCTGCGCATTCGAAAGAGGACTTTTATTTAGAGAAGCTCGACTTGATGTGTCATTAGACCGGAACTCAGCATTCCTCCTCAAACGACAAACAACCAGAGAATCCTGCATTTCACGAACATACATCCCATCAATTTTGGGAAACGAAGCATCTTACAAGTGAAAATCACCACGCAAAAACTCCCTTTTATACATATTTTAGTGTATGTTCACAATCTTAATTGGCAAATGAATCCTGAAGTTTAAAAGTAACAACAGAAAGCATAGGCTATCAGGAAGATAAAGCAGTGAAGTAAGAAACAATATGCCTCCAGTTTAAGCACAATGTTGTTTCTCCATTAGAAAATGAATTGCCAGTGACATTATCATACAGCTTGCAATTTCTATCTAAATAAGTACCTCTGCCACATCTAACTGATCTTTTGAAGAAAGAAAATACATAATAATGTTGATGTTCATTGTTTACAAGAACTTCTCAATACTTTTCAAGATCTTTCACCTCATAAAACGAACAAAACGACAATAACAATTCGATCTTCGGTCATATATATAATTTTGATGACTAGGATTGAGAAGAGTTTGACCTGGGAGTTTCCTTTCATGGAATATTCATGCATAATCCATTCTGTTCTTTCCCCTTTTGGTGCACGACCAACGTGGAACACAAGAGTCCTCTTTGTACCAATTACATCAGAACCTGACTTCACGTTCCGCTCCTTTCCCGTTGCCTTCCAATAACCAAGTTCAGTTGCCCGCTTACTTTGGGAACCATTTGGGTATTTCCTTCCTCGGGCCGAAAAGAAGAACCACTCGTTTTCGGATTGAATGACAGATTTCGCTGGTTAAAGACAATCCAAAAGCTAATAAGCTACAAAATATCACCTTAGTTCATGCACAAAACCCACATTGGAACTTCAGGACCAAGCAAAGTCTCGATATTATTTTGAAAGTAGAAGGAAAAAACAGAAATTGTACTTTGGAATGATAGGAGAACATACGTTCATCCAGCGTCATATTGTTTACTTCTGAAAATCTCTTGAAAAAGATTTAACAGATGGTTGAAACCAGTGAATTGCACACAAAAAAAAGAAAAGGTCACATGTAGGGAATCCATGAAGCCAAACCACGTGGCAAAATCTATTCTGATGGTGGTAGACACATTAGGATCATTCGTGATATGTACAGACATATTAACATCAGACTATTACATCTATCAGTCTCCAAGGAGGACGAGAAACCATACGATCTTTAAATCTTATTTCAATCTTTGAAATTTCTAATGTAAATATAACTAAATCATCATCATAGACCTTAGTAACTGTTACATGCAACTATATTTCATTGTATAATTAAAACTTATATATCCATAAAAAAAGCTTAAATTGAGGATAAAAAAGGAAAGGGTTGGTGATATATAATTAGTTTAAATTACCAGGTAAATCCCATGGCTCGTGTTTACAAATCTCGACTTCGGCAATAACTTCCACACACGTGTCGGCACTTTCCATCTTCTTCTTGAGGTAGTATGAAATGAGCTCAACGTCGGTCGGCGAAAACCTAAACCCCGGAAACATCGACGATGCCTGTAGTGTCATCCGCGTCTCTTCCGATACTCCCGACATCATCTATCTTCTTCTTCGTTTTAATTCGCAAACAAAATACTAAGAAGCAGCATAGATGTTATTAGCATAACTTGAAAGAAAATCGAGTTACTTTACTTCCTGTGCACTTAATCCGTTTCTTGGTTTGTCTGTTTGCGAGTTTGTCCGAGGTAATCTTGAACGTGGACAGACCGTGGTTTTCACGTGGTGTAACTTACGTGTCACTGTCTCGACGTGACAATGCGTTATGCTACCAAATGTCCGACTCTGGCCGCGACATATGTTAGAAAGAAATCATGAGTGTAACATTCCTTGGTGTTTCTTTTTAAAAATTATTTGATTTCGCCCTCCAAAACTCATTTTTATTCTACAAGTCCCTCAAACTCTTCCATTTTGAGTCAATTAAGTCCTCGACTTCTCTCACTCCTTAACCTCCTCCCTTTGTCTTCTGTAATCTAGTCCCCTTTTATAGCGTCTAAGATTTAAAGATGCTTATAAATTAACGAGAAACTCCAACCAAGTTTAATACTTAAATTTTTTTAAAAAAAATTTAAGAAGCAGTTGGATAAGCATAACTCGTATAAGCCATTCCCTGACAACAGTTTGTTTTTCCAATGTAGTCGTGCAGTTTTTACCATAACTCGGTGACAAAACTAGACTAGCGTACAAGACTGTCTTCACAAACGTGCACTACCCTCAAGAGTACAGCTTTTCGATATGGTATTTCAAATATCGTAAGCAATAGACGCATTTACCTGTTAGATATTTTTCAAATGGAAGAATTTATATATTACTTACATTATCTATATATTATACATATTAAAATTTAAATATAATTAAGATGTGTCATGTATGCAAACACATGGTGAGGCACCATGGTATGATCCTTGGACTTTTTCTTTTGTCACAAAATGATACGGCCTTAGAGTTCGGATGATACTCACCTCTGGCTTTTTCTTTTCCAGTTATTCATGTTTTTATCTTCAATTGAGTTGATGGATATGTTTGAAAATTTTTATTTTGTTCTCTAGATCACTTAAGAAAACTTTCCACTAGAATTTGGATTGAGCGGAAATATTGAAACTGCCACCGCAGTTGCGGATTGTAAGCATTGTGTGTGGTGTTATTCCTTTTGTTCTTATGTTGAATTGACCTTAGTACCAGGGAATTTTTTACCGTATAAACTGACTCTTTTGCTAGGTATCTTACTATATTAACATACCTTGTTTGGTAATCTATCACATGACTGTCTATGGTTTGTTGGTGCGAATTCAAACAAGTGTGACAAAATTTACCGTACAATCCTTTATTCACTCTCCCATAGTTATTGTATTGTTGACATTGAAATCTATGAGACTAAACTAGTTAGTCCTGTTAAGTTATTGTTGCACGAAGAGATTTTCTATTTGTGTTCCATTTCTATGGCCTATGTGATGGAGTTGACGAGAAGAGTGGTAAGAAATTCTGTTTAGCAACAACCTTGGGTTACCAGCAGATACTACTCTTGGTCATTGTGTTTCCTTACAAATTTATTTGCTGCTGTAGATCTCTTTTTACAATCTGCGTCATTCTCAATTTTTCTCGCATATAGGTCATTTGATGATTGTCGGAGAATTTAAGAAAACAAGAATTGAACTAAAGGCGGGAAACCAATTCTGCTAATCGATGATTTATTGAAAAATAGAGCAACAGCCTTTTATAGGCAGTACAAGTAAAGTAACCTGAAAAAAGAA
>JAOQMM010000008.1:6967048-6979944 GCA_027563515.1 Erythroxylum platyclados | reverse complement strand
TCTTGTCAAATTCACATTGACTAGCTACTCTGTTGGTAAGGCATTCCATTAGTTTATCTGTAATACTTTTGTATCGTATGTTCTATTTCCTCCTTCCTTCTATAATCTTTTCAAGTATTAGAGTTGAGAGAACTTTTTTTAGGTAAATATAAAGATGTTATGAATAAGTAGACATATAATTGGAAGTGTCCTCTGTCACTTCTAAATCCAACTTCATAATTTTTCTCACTATTATTGTTGAAAATTATTATAATACATTCCAAATCATCACTCAAAAGTTAAATGAAAAAATTACTTTTAATGATCGATCAATTATTATGGTGATTTGTGGAAGAAAAATTATAGTTATTTAGATAGATCTACTTCACGACCTCCTTTAGATGATTCCTCTTATATGATGTGAGACTAATAATTTTATTGTGATTATATGACATCTATTTTATGGAAGATAATATTGGAGCAACCTACTTTTTTACTCCATGCAAAAGAAATTTGGGATGTTGTCTAACTAAAATACTTGAATTTTAAAAATTCTTCTTAATTGTTAGGCAAAGGAACTTCTTCAAAATAATCTTTATATGTTACTCAATATGTCAACACCTTAAGAAATCCTTGGCATGAGGTTAATCTTTTCAATGTCATTTCTTGGCAATACTTATAGATGCTAAATTCTTTAGGAGATGCATGGTAAGAATTGGTTTTATAATTTTCTTACTGACCTTAATAAAGAACTCAATGAATTTCATGGGCAATTACTTAGTTGTTATCCTTTGCTTTTACTATAAGTTATATCTGTTGAGGTTCACTGTGAAGAACATCGATAATATGTGACACTTCGTAACCCTTTAAACATACTTGAATCATCTGCTTTGGCTACATGAAATTTATGATGAGAATCAAACATCTTCTCAAGTTATACAAGCTCCAAAGCAAATGAGCCATGAAGAGAGGCTTGTACATAGTGCAAAGGATTCAAGTCAAGTGTCAAAAGTTGTTAGATATTCATTGAAGAATGTTAGAGGACTATTCACTACAAGTAGAGTAAAGAAGGCTTAAGAAGCTCACAATGATTTAATAATGGATCTTTATACAATGGGCGAAACCTTGATTCTTTAAGAGAATGACTTGAAGCCTATAATGTTGATTCAAGTAAAGGAGTAAGTTAAAGAATAAGGTACATAATGTAACTAGCTTTGGACACTAAAGTAAATAGGCATTGGTCTTTTTTCAGCTTTATAAATTGAATGGATAGAAGCAATTCAACCCTAAAGTTGAATATATATTTGACATCATACTCGCTTTATTACATATATTAAAATTTTTAGAACAAAATCAAAGTCGGTATGTTTCTTGGATAATCGTTAGACACGTCTTTTAGTTGTTTAGGATTTTATTGTTATTTCTTTTTGAGATTATAGTTTTAGGATTTTATACTTATAAGAGACTTTCTCATTATTGTAATAGCAGCTTATCATTGTTAATAATCAATCAAAACATTGAAGAGATTTTCTTTAATCTTTTAAAGTAACTCTTGTTTTAGATTCTCTATTAACTTATCGTAAAGACAATAAAACTCTAGATCTTGTTACTCCAAATCCTTTATGACCTTTTGTGTTTATTTTTCTTTCATTAAACTTGTCATAATAGAATAATCCATGGTCTAGTTATATTGATATCGAATCTCACTAGTCTTATTGGTGAGGGTTGTATCGAAATTTCATATTAGAGACATCTTCTATATTAATATTTGCTATTGAAAAATTATATTGTGTCTTTTCCTATACATTCAATTTCTTTTAATGTTTATGTCATTCTTAAGAATCATTAAGAACAAATTATTCTTAAGTATCTTGTTTCTTATTTTTTGATTGTTCAAATTATTAAAGAAAAGGCAAAGTTTTATGAAGATAAGCATTAAAAAGTCTCATTTAAATCATACAGAAGGGGCTGACAATCACATTATCCATTGTAAGAAAGGATTATTCATATTCCAACAAGGACAATGTATTCTACGTACCATAAACATTCTATTTCTTATTATTCTTGCATTTTCTTACTTTTTAATTCATTTTTGTTAATTTATTTTTCCCTTTTATTGGGTCTAACCAGGTTCTATAGAGATCAATTTTTTTATTTTTGAGTTTTCTTTTTATTTTTGACCTTTAGTAGCATTTTCTTTATTTCATTTATGTCTAAGAGTTATTTGACAAAAGCGGATTATTCAAAATTAAATTTCTTGATATAGGTTATCTAGTTTGTAAAGAACCTCTAGTTAAGAGTTTAGGTTATGAGTAGAGTGAACTTTTGAGAGAAACATGTGTAGGAGTGCTTTTGTTCCACCAAGATTTTATTATAACTTAAAACCAAAATAAAAGTTCATCGAAAGACAAGGAAGTGAGTGAGGAAGCAATAGTGGTGATAGACCTTAAGTATATCATAAACATGATATAAGGTCAAAATAAGTAGCTCATTAGGCAATTCGGTGAAGTGAGAGATATGTAGGATAAGCATGAGGTTGTTATAACTAGTTTATAACAAAATTCATCAATACCTTATAGGATAGATGATGTTGAGACATATGGTGAGATTGAGGATGCTACCAACTACTTAGAGGAGTTAAACCTAAGGGTTGGTAGAGGATAAAGAGGTTAAATAGAAGGTAGAATGGGAAGACAAGGAAGGGACATATTTAGTATAAGTTATGATGAAAAGATGGATAATAATATAGGCAGCGTTAATATGACAATACCACCTATTATAGGAAGAATAAACTTAGATGCCCATTTAGAATGGAAAAAGTTGGAGCTAGTTTTTGATTGTTACAACTTTTTGGAGGAGAAAAAGGATAAATTAGTAACCGCTTAGTTTAGTGATTATGTCATAGATTAGTAAGATCAACAAATTTTCACTAAGAAAAGTAACCAAGAGCCACCTATTAGGATGTAAAAGGAGATGAAAACGGTGATAAGGATATAATTTATGCCAAGTTCCTAATATATGAATCTCTCTCAGAGGTTGCAAGCATTAACTTAAGGTTCCAATAGTACACAAAGAGTACTATAAGGAAACAGAGGTTGATATAGTTATGGTGATTGAGGAGGAAGACTGAGGGGCAATAATGGTTCATTTTATTTATGGATTAAATCCAAAAATTACCAACATTATTAAGCTACACCATTATATGAAGATGGATGATACGATGCATATGACTATGAAGGTGAAAACATAACTTAAAATTAGGCCTTATAATTGTTTTAGTGTTTCTTGAACAAGTTTTCCATCATATAACAAACCATGAAGTAAAGAGGATGATAAAGTTATAAAGCGTAAATATAAAGCAACTACAATGAAAGCGTAAGCATCAAGTGGAGAGCAAGTTAAGATTAATTCCTTTTCAACAAATAGGAATCAAGATGTCAAGTAAATTAGGTGATTGGGCAGAGGGTATATAGCTTCATAATGTCCCAATAAAAGAGTGATTATATTGAGAAAAGATAGAAAATATAGGTACAAGAGTGAAGAGGAAACATATGATGATATTCCTAGTTTAAAGGATGTTGGTCATTATAAGGAAATTAAGTATGTACGTGGGAGAGAATGATGTGAAGGAGTAGAGGGATATTCTCTTTCAAATAAGGTATTCTATCAACGATTGAGTTTGTAGAAAGATCATATATGAAGGGAGTTTCACCAATGTAATTAGTATAGAGTTGTTGGAGAAGTTGAGACCACTAGTGAAAAAACACCCTAAACCATATAATCAATAATAGTTGAATAAGAGTGATAAGATTAGGGTAACAAAATAAGTTTGATTTCTTTCTCAATTAGGAGGTTCATATATGTGGTGCAAGTATAATATTATGACGATGCAAATAGGTAACATTCTTAGGGAGCATCCTTGACGATTTGATAGGATATAACATATATTCCTTTTTCATGAATGAAAAATTGATTACCATTTTTTTATTGTCACCTAAGCAAGTTTTTGAAGATCAACTCAAGATTTATGAGATTGAATAGGAGAGATTAAAAGGAAATAAATGAGAGCAAATACTTAGAGGTAATTCAATTCTTTTAGGCAAAGCAAAAAAATGAGTGAGAAGTAAAATTTTAAGTTTAATAATGAGACTTGGGGATATGATAGATAAATTCTGAGAAGTAAAATTTTAAGTTTAATAATGAGAGTTGGGGATATGATAGATAAATTCTTAGCCAAATGACAAATACTTTTAGATTTTGTAGATGATGATACTAATTTGACGACAAATCCTTTTAAGGAGAGGTGAAACAATGGGAATCAAGCATCTAGTCAAGTTATATAAGCTTCAAAGTAAGGAGTTATAAAGTGAGGTTCAGACAGATTGCAAAGGATTGAAGTCAAACTCTGGAAGTTGTTGGAGATCCACTAAAGAACGATGAAGGACTATTGATAAAGAGTAGAGTAAAAAAGAACAAAGAAGTTCTCAGTAATCTAATAGTGGATCTTTATATAAGGTGTGAAACTTTGCTTCTTCAAGGGAATGAATTGAAGCCCATAATGTTGATTCAAGTGAAGAAGTAAGCTGAAGAATAAGATTACATAATGTAACCAACATCAAACACTGAATTAAGCTATGAACTAGAGGAATAGAAGTAAACCAATGCTAGAATTAAAGATATAACTAGTGTTAGACTTGTCTTTGTTACATGTACTAAAAGTTTTAAAATAAATGATAAGATATGATTTGGTTATTTTAATTGGACTTATCTCTTGTATTTTAGATTAATTTTGGTGCTTAAGTGGGAAAATTAATATTTATTTTATTTTATGAAATGATAAGTAGATATTGGATCAAATTGGAACATTATTGATTCAAATCACGAATTTTGGAAAAAATGGACAGATTACTGTAATGAATAAGGCAAGATCACACTTAATATCAAATTCATCCCAAGAGTTTGAATTCAATTAGAAAACTTATTTCAAGCATTATTATATAGAGATTTGGATTTTTTTAGACAAGGAATCTCTACAAGATAGATGGAAGCTAGGTTTTGAGTAAGAAAAGGGGAGAAAAAATTGACATACACCTTCTTTATCATTATCTTTTCTTTTCTTTGTGTTTTCTCTTTACCTTTCATCTTTTCTTCTATTTTGGGTATTGGAACTAAAGCTAAATGTGGCTAATTCCAAATTTTTGATTCAAGGGGATTCAAAATTTTAGTTGTAACCTTGTGAAATTTTGTTATGAACCTAGATTTTATTTTAATTCAATTTTTTTTTATTTTGTGTTCTTATATTTCATGAACAATTAATATTTATTAATTTGACAAATTAATTTGATGTAGACTATTCTCTTTGACCAACTTGAATATTTAGTTAGTAAAGGAATCCATAATAAATAATAAAAATTTTGAATTTAAAAAAATTAGTGAAACTCTCATAAGGGATTAGGGTCTAGAGTAAATATTTTTAAAATGTTGGATTTCTTTTTGACATCCAAAATATTTGTGTTTTAAGTTAAAATTTGATACAAATGTTAAGTTTTAAGTTGCCCTTTTTTTCTTCCAAAATACCTTTTGAGATAATTTTTTAAAATAGGCCTAAAAGAATATAGATGAAAAAAAGTTTAACAACTAACTCTTAAGGACCCAAATTTGTGGGTATCTAAAACACTTTAATTTCTTTTCCTTTTAGATTACTTTAAATGAATATTAATAACTAATATCACCTCCATGAATTCAAATGAGAAACATCAATGGTATCTCCAATAATTAATTTAAAAAAATGACCAAGATTCTTGACATGATCTAAGTAACAAAATTGGTATCAAAGGACTAACATAACCAAGTGAGGAAGAAAAGATGTAACCATTGATAATATGTGTAAAAGAAGGTAAACACTTACTTTTATATTGAAAATATTTAAGAATATTTACTTGGTATGCATATCCAAGAGAAAAGAGCATTGTTGTATACACCTAGGAGTACAAAGAAAGATTGCTTATTGAATTTGATATATGAGAATTATAAGCTTTGCTCTTCAATTTTATAAATGCTTTGTATGTACACTTTACTCATATGATAGAATATTTGAGAAAAAGGAGAGAGAAGTTTTTTCCTTTTTTTATTCTTATATATTTATATATCATATAACTTTTTAATATTGACAAAAGGGGTAGAGGATAGTAATATCTTATTCATTCATGGCGAATGGATTAAAGGGGAGCATATATTATATAATTCTTTAAGATAAAGAGAGCTTACTCAATATCATTTATTTTTCCAATATCAATAAATATTTTGTCACAAAAAAGTGGGAGATTGTTGACCAAATGAGGTTTTAACCCATGGTTTTGATGTTAACAAAATATATTGCTATTAATAATTGTACATTTTGTAATATTAGTAGCTTTATTATATTGACATCAAGAAACATGTAAATGATGAAGTTTAAGGATAAAGTGACTAAAGGGGTCAACTGGATAAATTGAACAATCAATAGAAGGAGAAAAAGAGTAAAGTGGAACATATATGCAATTTAAGTGAAAAATAAAAAATAAAGAGAAATCAAGCATATCAAAACTATCAAATCATTGCAATCCTTCTTATAACTTTGTTTTGATCATTTTAATGTGTTAGAGGCTTAATTATTACATGATCATTTGCACATAGAACATAATGTAGAAATCCTTTCATAATAAAGACGAAATTTATTTTGTTATCTAAAGAAAACCAATTGAATTTAAAATAATCTTTAAAAAAATTGTGAAATAAGTTTGGAACAAGTTTTAGTCAAAGAAATATGGTTTGATTTTTTTAAAGAACTTTAAAAATTTTTGAAAACATATTTTCAAACATATTGGTTTATCAATGTATTGTTGTCGTTGATAATGAACTATTTTTGAACATATTAGCTAATTGATATTTATATATGGTAAACTAATTTATCATAAAAAGTAAAAAATTTATGTACCATGAGTTTATATGTCATATTGGTAGACACATGGGTTGACTAATATAACATATAAGTTAACCAATGTGTAAAAAATTAGATGGACATACTAAAGAGTTTATAAGTCTTAGGAGGCCAGAGAATGCATATTTACATTATATAACACTTATTGAGCTTTTTTTTATTAGTGTAAGCAAGAGAAGGAGTTTTTGAGTTATATACTTATTGTGATTGAGAAAATTGCTTGAGATACACATTATGAGAGTTCCTCTTGACCTTGGACAAGATTTGTAAACGGTTACTCTTTATGTGTAGCAAAGTAAAATAATTGTAAGGGTTCCTCTTCACTCATAGCAAAGAAGTTATATGAAGGGTTGTTCTTCACTTGTTGAGGAAAGAAGACAATAAATTCCCAAATGAAATTTGGAAAGTATTTGTAGACCAAAAATCAATTAACCAAATTATTATAAATTGATTTTGTCCTTTCCCTATTCTCTTTTATTATTATTATATTTTGTATATAATGGTGACAACAGACCCAATTAGGCTAAGCCTTTCATTGTCCTGAATTGATGTGAAGCTTGACTAGGCCTAGGCTACATGGATTGAGCCTGGTTTAAGTAATTTCAGATACCCTAAAATGATGTCATTTTGGTATAACTAACCAAAATGACATCATTTTAATTTTAAATCTCTTAAACTTATAAAATAAAATGACATTATTTTGGGTAATTAAATTAAAACAATGTTTTTTTAAGGGAAAGACTTCAAAACATCAGCCTTTTGTGCTGACATTCCAAGCCTGAGTCTGTCTTGAAGTCTAGTCAACTCGGGCTAGACCAAGCTTCATTTTCCATTCATTAGAGTAAGTCTATTCATTAGTTTATAAATAGGGTAAAGACTATACACATGTAATTCATCACCCTCTCGTGAGCCATCTAGGGACTAATAACTTTTATTAACAACTGCATATGAGTGCCATAGGTATATCTCCTAAAGATAAATCTGATGTTGCAAATGTTTTTAAAGCTTTTTTTTTCAAATGGTTAATATAATGAATGGATTAAAATGCTTCGTAATGATAATGACACAATTTACTTTAATTTAATTCTTAAAGAGTACTTCAAAAACTATGGAATTTATATTAAAGCTCATGTATTGACACCCTAAACAAAATTGTATACCCGAACAGAAAAATTGTCACAAAATTGTATACCCGAGCAGAAAAATTGTCATTTACTTGAAGTGACAAGATCTCTTTTGATCATTACCAATAATCCAAAAAATTTATAATGAATACAGTTGTTATTGTGAGTTATCTGACAAACATAATGTTAATAAAAATTCTTAACTTAAAACTCCTCTTAACTATTTTTTCGTAATGTTCCTTATTTGTATAACTTTAGCCTCCTTAAAAGAACAAGTATTTAGTGTGTTGCTTTTATACATACATCTAGTCAAGTTTGCCCTAAAACTGGATTCTAGGTTTCACAATGTTCTTTTCTTACCTACTCGACATCAAGGAAAGGATACAAATGCTATAGCCACGAAAAAAGAATATATTTATCAACTACTAATGTTATCTTTTTTAGAAAAATAAGTACATTTTCCTCTTAATTTGTCTTAGGGAGAGAGATTTAGTGATCAAGATTATCTTGAACCAAGTTCTTTCCTTAAATGGTTTGGATTTGAGTGATAAAGTGAAAATTAAGGATCCTATAACAACTCAAAATTTAAAAAATAAGAAAACACAATTTGGGATCCTTATCCTCAAATTCTAATATCTTCTGAGGAGAATATATACTTAGAATCTCATCTAAACAAAGAGAAAACCAACTCATTTGATTTCAAAATTTTAAATTCATGTTCTAACCAAAAGAGTTGACTCTTAATGAGCTAAGATATCTTTCTATCTATTCTAAGAATCCTCTAATAAAGTCACAAAATACTCTTAGAGTCAAATAATTATTTACCTGTTCACATAAGAAATAAGTAAAAGGGAGTATGATCATACACAAATTATCCAATCTCCAAATTTATTGATTATTGTCAAAATTTTTGGATAACTTATCTAGAATAGTAATTCCAAAATAGTGACTAGAGTCCTAAAGAAACCAAAAGTAGAAGGCAACTATCACTAAATTCATGCTTTAAAATAGAAACTTAGAAGACAGTTGAGAAACTAAAAGATAAAGTTGTTGTTAGTTATAAGTGGGCTTTTTAGTCAATTATAATTATGGTGGGTCAATAAAAAGTTATAAGGTCTGGTTGTAAAAGGATATACAAAAACTTACAAAGTGGATTATTATGGGACTTTTGCTATAATAAAAATAAACACTATATAAATCTTGTACCTATTGACTGCCAAGTTGAATTGGCCATTGTATCAACTGGACCAAAAAAATGATTTTTTAAATGGTAAATTTGAAGAAGAAATTTTCATAAAATTTCTCCCTAAATTCTAAAAAGGCTATCAAAGTAAGGTGTGCAGATTACAAAAATCTTTGTATAAACTAAGACAGTCTCTTTGTATATGGTTTGTTTATTAAGGCCATTAAAAACAAAGATATATGCGAGTTGAATCTCATCACACGTTATTATATAAACACAAGGAGAGTTAGGTAACTATTCTGATTATGTATACGTATGGTATTGTTTTTACATGAGACAACTTAGAAGAGATGACGTAAGTAATCAGAGATTGACTTCAGATTCGAGATGGAAGGCCAAGAAAAACTTGTATGTTTTTTTGGGATAGAAGCTATGATAAGAAATAAAGCAAGAATTTCGGTCTCTTTAAAGAAAACATGTGCTTGTCCTATTGCAAAAAACTATTATGTTTGAGTGTGAACTAGTCCAAACTCTCGTATATCCAAATGTGAAGTTGGATGACAAAAGAAGCAATCGAATGCATGGAAGAAAATTTCAAAGATTGATAAGTAAACTGATTTATTTATCATATACAAGACCCTAACCTTTAGTTTTGTTATCAGCTGCATTAATCAATTCATATATGCTCCATCTAAGGAACATATGGCAGCATCATCTGTGAACTAAATATTTTAAAAGAACTCCAATTAGAGGATTATTCTTTCAAAAGATATACAACCATAAAAGTAAGGCATTTACAAATGTGAATCAGCCTCGAGGCATTGTTCCTTTGTTTAGCAAAACTTAGTTACTTGAAAAAAAAACAAACAAACGATGGCAGCGAGAAAAAGTACAAAAGCAAAGTTGATTATTTGCTCATAATCTATAAGAAAGATTGTGGTTAAAGAACTTATTTAGAAAACTATGGGAAAATATCTTGTAATAACAAGACCGCAATATCTGTCATAACTCTGTTCATCGTGATAGAATTAAACCTGTCTAGTGTTTGATCGCCATTTCATTTTAAAAAAAAAAGGGTTGAAGATGAAATTATATGAATTAAGTATATTCCAACCTCAAGTCAAGCAACAAATATTCCAATTATATACAGATGAATAAACTATAACTGCGGTTGGGTTGGCTACAGTGCTCCAGATTTAGAGTGGAGTCCCTAATCACAAAAATTCTTGGAGACAGTTCCTCGCAAATAAAGGTTGTCTACATGAAATTCAACTCGGAAAGGTCGTCAGTTGGGATAGCGAGACCAAATGTATCATGGTCTGCCAAGAAATCTTCATCAATATTATTCAACAATATGTCAAAATCTTGGCGATCACCAAATCCAATAGCATCCAATTCTGACAGGTTCAAAAGATCAATGTTCTCGTCTGGTTCCTTAGATGTATCTCGAGGAACATCACCATGAAATGTTGAGGGAACTTCTCTGTCTACTTTACCGCTGCCACTGACCAAGGGATGACTCGATATACGAGGTCCATTTTGTGAAGTTGATACCCGACCACTCTTCTGTTTAGACTCTGATTTTGTATTTAGGTCATTTCTGGAGCCACTCGGGGCCAAATCTCTAGCCCCTGAAACAGAGTCAGTTCTCCGATGAGCCTTGTTTTGATCCCTCTCTCTGTCACTTCTCTTTCCCTTCACACCACCACGAACAGAGTTTTCGAGAGCAGATGTTAACCTTGATGAAGCACTGCCATTAACTTCATCAAATAACACTTCTTTCTTCTTAACTGTACCAATGTTATCATCGTTGCAATCCTGTCTCTCGAAAGTGCTGGAAATAGTACCTGCAATGAAAAAACGCAAAACAAAAGTTATACGATGGTAACATATGTAAGCTTTTTTCTTTATGTTTTCCTTTTCTTTTGGACCCTGTTTAAGTTTGGCCATAAGTGTTACAAGGAGTAAGTCGTGAACAATATCGTTTCATACTGACATTCCAACTTGAAGAAACATGCCACCAGAGCGAAAAATTTCTAGCATGAAAAGGTGACAATGTCAATATCAAATCGATACCTGATCCTCCTGCCTCTGTGTGATGATCACGAATGTCATTGCATGTGTTACTAGCAGTTCCTGACGCAACACAATCAGCAGATTTGGTTTCCATACAGCATGGAGGTCTAGAGAAGAGGATCTCCTCTAGTTTAGGCTCAGTGAAGCAGCTGTCTCCTTTGTCTTCAAATTTTTTACATCTACCAAGAGTACGTTGAACAAAAGCCAATGCAGCTTGTTTAGAGACCTTGCGAATTGCCCCTTTTGAGGTACCATTTGCTGCGCAAGCCTGTATAGATTAATGAACATGAAATTCAACGAGTCCAGTGGAGGAAACTATTATCATTACTTTCAAACATAATGAGTACCCAGTACTTTACTGTCCAATACAAATGTATCAACCTTCCAAATTCAACAGTACAAAAGAACCCCATAAAGTTCTTATGGCAGGTTCACACAATGCCTTCTTTACCCACAACTGTTAATTTCTTAAATCATCTTCTCTTTTCCATTTATAGAGCAGAGGAGGTAAAAGTTGGTGCACAAAAAAATGAGGATAGATATCTACTCTCCTACAACGTTTTTGTGTGTTTCTTTTTCCCTTATATTATTGGTGTTTAGTTGTAGTAGTATTAGCTTTTAAGGTATTATCACTATCAAGTTTAAGAGTCCAAACTAAACTACAATAAGTGAAATCTAGAGTTCAGGTCCTATTGACTAGAGTAACTTCGGTTTCTGTTTTAAATTTGAGCGAAAACAAGGATTTTTCTGTCAAGTTCTTTTTTCCAAGAGACAACAGATTCCCACATGCCTCAACCAAAGACTTCCTCGTAAGGTAATTGCAAGCTTCAAGTTCATTATTTGTATTGTGCATAGAATTTAAAAAGATGAAAACATAAGAGTATGACTCCAAACAATTACCATTCGTTTCCTGTAAGCTATCTCAACTAGTTGGTCCATGGCGATCTGTTGAATGCTCCTGCAAAATCATAGTCATACTTTAAATCCAATTGAAATTTGAACTATACAAGTCATCGAACCACCAAAGACAAACCTTTTCTCATCCTCTTTCCCCTTCTGAAGACCTTTATCGATTTTTCCTAATTTCTTTCTCTTCCTCCCTATCTGTGGATTGATAGGTTTCATAATTAGTATGACAGTTAGGAATGAAATGAATATAAGAGTTAAAAATTCAAAACATCAGAGTATTACAAAAAATTCTTCGTTGGAAATTAACTATTGAAAAACTGTACAAAAGCCAGTTTAACTCAAGTTTAATATCTTGAGAGAAAGGAAAAACCTGCTGGAACAACCCTTCCTCAAGTTCAAGTATATCTTGACTAATTATTTCTCCCTCAGCTAGATCAGGCTGTAAAAAGAAATAGATCCAAATAAACCATAGTACCAACTGCAACCAAAGTTTAATATCAGAAGAAAGCAACATCTGAAAAAAGAGCCTACCAGTGTCTCCGGAAATAAACCGATACTCTGTAGCTCAAGTGCAAGCCTATCATCAAGAGACATCTGCTGATACTGATGACCAGGAGAAATGCCAGAGACACTTGACTCCGTTGTG
>JAOQMM010000008.1:6954151-6965017 GCA_027563515.1 Erythroxylum platyclados | reverse complement strand
CTATTACTTATTAAGGCATCGTCCTTGTGGAAGCTCAGATCATACCTTTGATCTGAGGGCTTCTCTATTCTTTTCTCGTCATCCTACGCCGACTTATAAATTTCCTAGAGTGAACACGTTTCGTTGTGCAAATGTCAAATTAAACTTTTGTTTGTTTGATCACTTCTCAGCTTGTAACTTGGCAACGGTAATCGTTCTGCCCATTTGAAACAGATATGTAATTGTTGCGGTATCTGTCAAATACAAAATTCCTACTCAGATGATTAATTAGATAGCATCCCTTTTGGAAGTTTCTTCTCAATGTTGGGATGCTTTTGACCAATGAATCACTATAGGTATATAAAAAAAATCTGCAGATAAGAGCTTTCATAAATTTCTACAACATTCTCCTGACTCTGGGATGATTTGCATTATGAGTTCCATTAATTAGAAAGCTACAGCTATTAGCATGATCGTCCATTAAATTAGTACTTTCCTTTTCCTATAACAATCCTACTTTTCTCTCTAATTCTTTTTCATGTAAGAACTTTTCAGGTGATCCCTTCAAATCGGCTCTGCACATTGTTATGGTATGGAGGGTTGTAGATGAATTCTCAATGCATATGGTAACTCAGAGACTTGGTAACAGGTTGGTAAGATGACATTTCTCTGGAACCTTGTAGCTAGGTGGGAAACCACATTTTTTTAATTATTGAAGATTAAAAAAAGAAAATAAGTATGATAATAAGATTAAATTAATCATTTTATATATTAAAATGATTTTTATTTTTTAAGAACTAGAAATTTTATTTTCTTCATGAAATCCTACCCCAAATTTCCAGGGATATGTTGAGCTTAGCGTTCCAAATAGTGTCTGGCGCTGCTCTTTACTTCCCAGGTACAGTTAACACGTTTCAGCAGAAAGCAAATACATCTACTCCGCCATAACAATGCAACAAATTCGCTGACTGGTTCTTTATCTTTTACTCTCTCCTTCTCCTTGTGACACACAAATTCTCTCTACTGTATGAGTTAACTAAAAATCCTGATATCGTCCATGCCTACTAACTCATAATCACCAGAAACAAATGCACGAATTATATTCAATTCAACCTTTCAAACGCCATTTGTTTTATAAATGTCAATCTAATTACATGAAACGACACTATCAATGATCAAAGAATCATGTAAGCACTTTGAAGTCCTGTCACGTTACGGATGTATGTGATCCAATGAAAGAGGTTCTTCTCCAAGCAAAAGTGCCCGCAAAACAGCCTCGCATAAGCCAGAATAATGCACAATTAGATGCCCACCCCCAGGAACTTCATGATACCGAATCCAGGGTAGTTTTTTCGAAATAAATCTTTGCAGCTGAAATGGCACAACCTTATCCTCACAACCTTGCCAAATGTGAACCGAACCTTCATTTTGAGGGAACGGATTGCTTAGATCAGTTGGATCAAACTCCCAACGTCCAAAACTCTCCATAAAATCACCACGGAGAGTATCAAAGACTTCTTTATTTTGCAACCTGTCCTGTAGGAGGAAACGTAAACACTACCATAACCATCTCTCTTTCGATTGTTTCTTGATTGAATAAGATGGAGTGAATCACGCAAAAGTGATGGCATTATTACAAGTTTATCAACAGAAACTCTAAGTTCCACTTTTCTTGATGTGGGAGAAATTTTACCTGAGTTAGCATTGGGAACCCTGGAATTTTCTTCAGGACTTCTATATCATGTGCATTGAAGAACACTGGGTTTTTCTCCAGGACAGAAGTTGAAGGAAGCCATTTCTGCGTAACCCACCATTGCAAGAGTCCAGGGGCATATTTTGAAAACCAGAAAGACAACCGAACAAGTCTCCTCCTATAATCATCTCTTATCAGACTTTTGGGAAGAGAAGGCCATCTATAGTTAACAACTGGTACAATTAGGGACACACCTGATAGTCTGCATAAAGAAATTTGCGATGAGCTAGGAACAAAAATTTATGAAGGTATGTTGTCAAATTTGTAAAATGTTTCTCTGATTTTACCTGTGTGGTATATATTTGAGGCAACTCCAGATGGGATATGATCCCATTGAGACACCGATCACATAAAAGTTGGATCCTATCTGCAGCTGGTCAGCAAGTTCTTCAATGTCGAGTGCTTCACTCTTTACTGATCGCTTTGGATTCGGATCACTCTCTCCATAACCAGCTCGGTCAAATAAGAGAAAGTATATCCCCAGTTCTTCTATTAGTTCCTGAGAGGTAATGAAACTCACTTTTCTTGATACTTGCGGACTCAAAACAATATCCATTTCTCCATCGACAGTAAGATTAAACTTCAGTTTTTACACTTAAACTACTTAGACTAGGACATGATGAAGCTCATAAGGAAAAAGTGAAAAAATAAAAGCTAAACTGTAATTTATGGAACGAACATTTCATTCTCATCTAGTAAACTGTAGTAAATTGAGTGGAGATGAGAAATCAGACATTAGAGGGAGGAAAGTTAAAAACAAAAATGTTCTTATTCACCTAGTACCACATCAATTCAGCAGGTGGTCACACTAGTATCATTTAAAGGCATTAGAAATAGGAAACAGAAGTTGGCTGCTGCATCCCTTCTTTAATTCCGATTCTCAAATTCCATTAACAAAGTGGAGCCTGGAATCTTCATAAGCATAAAAGATGGCAGCATGTGGTCGGTGTTTTAGTACAGATACCTCTATTCAGCAATTACTTCGAATGCTATGTTTTCATGAGCAGTCAGATCTCGTCAGAAAGCATGTGAGACCATATCAAAACAATTATGGAAGAGTGGCATTTAGATTATAGATTCTTTAGTTAGGTTAACGTAATTTTGTTTAGACACACTCTTTTAGGCAAGTATTTCGTCTCTAAAATGTTTGCCCGTTGTCACTTCGCCAAGTCTCATTCAACTCCAAGTAGCTTTCCGGGTATTATGAGCTATATTGGTCAAGTTGCATAAGGTTGTTACTCCCTAAAGCTTTAGTGAAAGCACTTCCAGTTCCAGCTACAAAGATTGAAGTTTTAGATCGACGAGAGGTCGAGTAGAAAGAGCGGGATTAGAATAGTACTTGGGGTGCCAAAAAGTCCATCTCTTTCGAGCTTCCAAAGCCATGAACAATAATGATCTTGTACTTGGCTCCGTTCTTGGGGACGCCCTTTTCTCTGTAGGCCAGATGTCTACCATCCTTGAGTCTGATTCTTGGTGAACCTCCAGGGGAATCATCTGGCAACTGCAGTTGAGTTGCCTGCTAAACCATAAGTATCACTTGGGCTTTTGAAAATATACCTCAAGGACATAAAAAAGGAAAAGATCTGGTTGGCATAGACCGAATACTTTCATTAAGTACCAACTTCCGAGAGAGCAGGAAACTGAAAGAATTGAGCTCACCTGATTATTGAAGCTTGTAAGAATGTTCTGCTGCTTATTTTCAATTATCAAATTGCCATGCTCGGGCTTGATTTCCCTCTCTGTTGAGTCTTGGGGGATAGCCATTGTTTCCAAGTTAACAGCAGAGACCCTGCATAAGTTACTTTGAGTAGCACCTTGAGCCCCAAGTTTGTGCAGTCGATTACTTAAAAATTTTAACTGTTCTCGGCATCTCATGTTTACAATGCGGAGGTCTGCTAGGGGGATGGCTGTGGCTTCTGGGCTTTAATTTGGTTAGGATTGGTGGTGTTATTACGATACCAGCACATGATAGGAGCCAGAGGGTATGTCCTGCTTGGATATTCCTTCAATATTCTTTCCAAGACTCAAAATGATTAGGATATTCCTGAATTATAACTTGCACCCTTTTTCCTCCAATTGTTTCCATTAAAGCACGCAACAGACGTGTGTACCTCTACCTCCATAATCCTTTTTTAATTGAATTGGTTTTAACTACATGTATTATTCTAGTTGATAAACAGATGTTGTATTGATGAGTGAACTGTACAACAAGCCACCCTTTCTTTGATTTGCTTTGTTCTGTTATACCATGTCATTGAGACATTTACCAAAAGGAGATAATAATATAAAAGTATAAGGTGTTTTCTTAAGAAAAGAAATCTGGAAGGGGAAATTGTGAAGAAGTATAACTTGCTAAAGGGTACACTTTTAGCTGATGAAGTACAATTGTCTCTCTTCTGACCACCATAGATCCCAAGCTGACATGATTAAGAATATTCTGATACTTACTTACTGGATTAAGCTTGCTTTACTTTCACTTTCTTCCACTTATCCACGTTTTGGTTGCAGCCCGCTTCTCAACATCAACATGAATTTCTTACGTTACGAATTCTTTAACTGTTGGATCAATGTCAACGTCAATTTATTTATTTCAATAAAAAAATTATAGTGTAAACTATAATCCCTTAGTTTAAGCAATCGCATGATAATATAACATATCTTGTCAAAATTAGAGATTATCGTTCTCTCTTTGGTTGTTATGAGATCCATTACGGATCATTACAAAAGAAAAGTAGTTTTATTTGTCATCTCATCACAACCAATTTATGATATTGGCTATCAAGAGTATGAATACAAATATTTCACAACACACAGCATAAGATTGTTTCTCCAATAGAGAAACACAAACTCAGGCCTACACTGAAGGCAGGTGTTGCAGCAGATGAGCATCTAACAATTTTATGTATTCTATAACTTCACTTACATATGCTGCTAGCAGTACTGTAACCAGAGGCCATACAGTCCATTGTTTCATATTCTTCTTCTCTTCTCTACTCCATTTCCTCTTTGTCTTTATTTGTTCGACATTTCTTGTCCCAACAAAAGTGTCCTTACGATTGCTTCACAGATCTCCCTCTTGAAGATCATAAAATGTCCAACCTCAGGAACTTCATGGTAATGAATCCATGGAAGCTTCTCAGATAAGTATCGGTTTATTTCATATGGTATAATTCGGTCTTCATAACCTTGCCAAATATGGACCGAGCCCTCATTGTCAGGGAAAGGGTTACTCAAGTCCAGGGGATCAAATTCCCATTTTCCATATCCAGCTAATATGTCTCGGTGCAAAGACTCATGCACGCCTTGTTGTGTAATCTTGTCCTATATCCAGAATGATCATACAAGTATTAGAACATTAACAAAAAAAGTATACCAAGACAAGCAAACTAATGGGGCTTTTGTTTCTCAAATACAAACGAGTTGTTAATACTAGCAAAGATGATTTTGGTGCGGCACTGATATGTGCACTTTTCTTACAGGGTACCAAGAATCAAAGCTAATTAATGTAACTTAAAATAGATACCAAGAATGTCATGATTCAGTCTCACCAACATATGATCAGCTAAATCATATGACAATGAATTCAAACTTAAAGCTCGGCATGTGTGAATCCATTTTTCAAAAGTCTATACATGTATCTACCTGATCAACACTAGGAGTTTCGGACAACTTGGCCATAGTTTCCATATCTTGTGGGCAAAAAATTTCTGTTTTTCCTGACATCATGCTCAATGAAGGGAACCACTTCTGGGTCATCCACCAGTAAAATAACCAAGGGGCATAGTGTGCAACTTGAAATGTCCGTTGATCACAATTAAGGAGCTTCTGAAAACCCACTCTGGATACATTGGCAGGAAGGCAAGGCCACCAGTAGTTGACAAATGGAACTACCAAGGAAACTCCAGACAACCTGTGAGGGATGAAGATTTCTGTAAAAGTCCAAAAATTTCAGAAGGGAAAGTCAGTTGGAGTCGAAAAGCATGCCTGTGGGGTATATATTTAAGGCAACTGTAAATGGGATATGCCCCCATTGACATTCCCATTACATAAAATTTAGTCCCAATCTCCAGGTTGTCTGCCAGTTCTTGAATATCATATGCTTCACTTTTCACGGACCTTGATGGATATGGGTCACTCTCCCCATAACCAGCTCTATCAAAAAAGACGATGTATATCCCCAGCTCCTCTATAAGCTCCTAGATATGATAACAGACACAACTGAAGATTATACAGCTACGCGACTACGTGGAAATTAATCAAAGGGATGTAGTTATAAAATCATCCAACATCTGATACATGGAAATTCATCAAAGGGATGTAGTTATAAAATCATCCAACATCTGTTACCCCTCAAAGCAAAGCTCACACACAAAATAATATCTAATCCAATGGGCACTATAATAAGCTCATAACACAACATACCATAAAAAAAAAGAGCAAATATGTTCAACTATCAACCATGAAATCATCAATGTAAGACCCATGAACAATTCGATTTCTTTTGTTTATATAGGTGCATGTACATATTTTCTAAGACAGAAAGGCTAAATGCAAAACCAAAACCAAGTGTATCAATTGAAATCAATCCACCTCCCAACAAAGACAAATGATAAACACAATGACATATGCCCTGTAAGATCTTGGAAGAAATTATAATGATTTGAACCTAACAACAACTATAAGCAACGTAAAACACAGGTCTGTCCTGCTAATATGAATGCCCCTGTAAAAAATGTGCCAGACAGGTATTTGGTACTTTCACAACGCAATAAATAGGCACACATGAAAAAGGAGAAGCCACTTTTGCCTTCGTGCAAATATGGTGAGAAAAACACAGCTTATTTTGGCACCCAGAGTCAAGAACTGGATATGTGATGCAATTTTTGCTGACTTTACAAGTTTTAAACTGATAACATTAGGGTAAATCTGCATCAAAATACTTATCTTTCCGCATATGGAAAAATAAACGATTTTATGGTTAAAGTATATAAATATTTCGTTATGAGGTATATCTATCACTTAAAATCACTCACATACTTTGTTAATTATATGTCTATTTTTTTTTATATGCATATTTATTAGATTAGATACATTGGTACAACTTATAGGCGCTTTCAGTTGTGTCTGTATTGATCTTTAAAGAAGATTGTGCTGTTTGTGTTCCCATGTCAAAAGATTATGAAACCAGGAATCAAATTGTAAGAAGCTGTTGCAGCTATCACAGCAGTATCATCTGAGTAGCATCAACAAAAAGTGCTGATTTACTCTAGTTCAAAGCTTAGAATGCCAAAAGTCTCCCTCATCTCTTTTGCCCCTCTGCGTTGATGCTTTGTATTAGTGTGTGCATCTTGAATTTTGAACTGATAAAATTCTCAAATGAAGAAAACATAGTCAAACTTGCAAACTTGAATTTATTTCTATACGTTACCTTCAAATCTTCAGGGAAACATTAAAATTCATCCGGACAGTCTTTTTTTTTTTTCAGTAAAGTGTACTGATCATAGAATGTTGACATAATCATTAATCACAGGAGAAGGCATAGGGATTCTTATTTGATTTTTACCTGAGGGATGGGTAAAGTCGTATCTTTGGAGGCCGCAAAGCCGTGGACAACAATGATTTTATATTTAGCCTCTTCCTTGGGGACTCCCATCTCCTTATAGGCCAAGTGCCTTCCATCACTGAGTTTGACTCTCCGTGAAGTGATTGGAGGACCACCTGGTGATCCACATATCTTTGGAGGGGGAGGTTTTAATGCTTGATAAGCCCATCCGAGCAGCCCAACTGAGAGTGCAAGCACAATAGGAGCCAACATTTCTGGAACAAATTTGTCATCATAACATCAACAACTGAACAACTAAATGGAGTAACAAGAAACTCCTATCGAAAAGGAATTCAATAATCTGGGGGATTATATCTTTGAACAATAATGCACTAGAATCAAAGAAATTCCAAGATAGTTTCTCCCCATTATTTTACAGAATTAAAAGTGAAATTATGTTGCTTTTGAATGCAAGTCTGGTATCTGACTAAGAGAAACCACTAGTCATCATAAACAAGAATGATATTCCAGAATGAACAAATTATTTGTGATCAGAAACTGTAGTTAGCCAAGACACTAATATGAGCTCCAAATGAATGAACTGACTGCCATATATTACATCCTTGGGCATAACACTGTCCTATTGAAGGATCTGGGGAAGCAGTATTAAATAGAGACACCTTTACCAGTCATCTCTTACAACATACAAAGTTTAAAGTATACTCAGATCTATACCCCAAAACAGTCCATTTTTATACTTCTAACAGAACGACAGTTTAACTTTAACATGAAACTATCTAACAACTCTCCTTATCCTGTGCTGTCAAGGAGATGCATTGTACATAATAAATGAATTGCGAGTCATACCATATGGTATGCAGTAACTTGAATGATAATCTGCGATGAACTTGGGATTCTTAATAGTCTGGAATGCAGAAGTGACAGTAAGGATTTTTTTCTTATTTTCAGAATTTCTACACTCACCCCATGTGGAAGTCAGCTCAAGAGAAATTATCATTGATTTTCTATTTCCATCATTTGCAAAAATAAAATGGAATTGGCTTCCGGCGCCACTGTAGTAACCAAACTAGCCCAAATAAACTCAAAGCAGATCTTTTTAACTTAAATATCAGTGGGACAAAAAGAAAAGTAAATCTTGTCACAGAGGAAGTTAAGCATTCGTTAATATGACAACATGAGGTTTATTTTATGGCACGAGTAGTTGTGCAGAACACACCTTAACTACCAGTTATATATACCACTCACCTCACTTCCTTGGTCCAACCTTAAACAAATCAAAACTTAGTATATTTACTTCAAGAGAACATTACAAGGGAAAAACGGAAGAAGGACAGAATGTTATCCACCTATAGCTGTGTAAGGATTTCAAGATATTGAAACCAGGAATACGAAGGCTATAGCAAAGACATACCCCATTTCGAATGCTATTTAAATATCCACTGTACTTCCGAAAATGGTAGAAGAATCTTTGCCTATGTGAAGTCGGCCAATTTGATCATGCATAAAGCTTGAAACTTGTGTCGATCTATTTTAAGTACTAGAATTGGATAGCAAACACATGTTAAGAATATTCAAGTTGTAAATAAGAATATTCAAGTTGTAATCCAGATAGTTTTATAGACTTGATGTAAACCTGCTGCAGAATACTTGAAACTACCCAGCTAAATTTACTGTTATAGACCATTAACTCAACACCAACTAATTTGGTTCATCAAAATCAGTTTAATCTTCAGTTTGCTCATTGCTACCGAGCTAATATCTAAGCTTCACAGTAGTAGATATTAGACTAAACATCATTGAAGTAAGAAACTAAATTGAAACAGAAGAAAACCATGACAAAACCTCAAATTAGACAGAACCCATTAAGCAGCTCCAAAAAAATAGGATGTATAGAATATAAAAGAAGTGGGGAAAGAGAGAGAGAAAATCCACCAGGAGAAAGGGGGAAAGTGCTGGATCTGCCTCTCTTTCCTCTTGTATGAGCTCTTGCTGATGCAGCAGATATTTTCTTCCCTGATACAGTAGCCATTTCTACTTAAAGCAACATCCCAAAAGTTTCTACCGCCTTGATTGATTAGACGACAATCCTGAAAAAGGCCCACTTCAAGACAGAACCATTAGGCCACTCAAACGGTGACAGATGAAGATGGATTTTTTACAAAGTAAAGCCACCAGGAAGAAAGGTAAAAGGTCCCTACTTGGTATACGAGACAAGAACTGCTCATGATGTAAGAGTACTGGTGACTGAAGAAAACACTACAATATAGCTTCGTGAGAATTTTTAAGCATCTATAAAAACTAGTGGACTTAATCTGAGTAACGTGCAAGAGTGAATTAATGTGCCTATGTAAGTATGTAACTAGAATTAATTCCATACTAGTTATTATGATCAGTAATATTATTAATTAACACTTTAATCAACAGAATAAAGCATAAAGTCACAAGATTATTACTTATGCAACAAAACAACTATCAACCATAAGTCTTGTCATCTAATGTTGAAAGTTGACATCAATATACGATAACAACAACAATTTATGAAAGCCTTGCCAATAAAATATGTAATTTGGAGAGGTTTAGATAATACGTAACCTTTCCCCTAATTAGTGGAGAGGTTGTTACTTTCTGATAGACGCACATAAAAAAAGAGAAAGAAAAAAGAAAAAAATACGCATATACATATTAAAATAATAAAAATTAATAAAAAGACATGAAAGATAATGATAATAATCAAATAAAAATAAACAAATCATATAAATAAAAATATAAAAAATAAGTAATAAAATAAATAATACAATAAATGTGAACAAGGTAAATAGTACAAAAAAAGATAAAATGAGTAAATAAAGATATAGACACAAAAAAGACAAGTTAATAAATAAATCAAATAAGTTATTATAAGAAAATATTTAGGTTAAGTAAGTAAATGTTTAGGCTAATTAACTAAGAGAGAAGTATTACATATTAAATGTTTGGACTAAATACAAGATATAAGGCTCGAAGAATGTTTAAAAGACTTATGAAAACGAGAATAACCTCTCTATATGAAATCTTTTATCCATATCCTAATACGTTAAAGTTTTTTATTAAAAGTCATGTTCTTAGTAAGTCCCAACAGAGTCATATTATTCTTAATCACCTCTCCTAGTTCTTCTTAGGCCTACCTCTTTTCTTTTTACAGTCTCTAAATACAATCTTCTCACATCTTCTCACTGGAGGATCAATATGTCTCTCTTAATATATTTGAACTACTTAAGTCTTGTTTCTCTTAATTTTTATTGACATCAGCTACCTTTAATATGTCTCTTACCATTACATTCATGACCTTATTTCTTTTGTTGTATTCTTTCATAGAGTTGTTATTGTCTTCCACATTTAGTTAACATCTTCTAAATTCCATTATAAAAGATCACAAAAATAAATATGATAATCTTCACAAGTTTAAAAACATTCACTAGATGATTTGAGTATTCAAATTAATTCAATTTCATTTCAGTTCATCGATGTGGGAAATCTTGGAGATTTTCGAGGTATAAGTTTTATATGTGAAAATTTGACTCCCTTTGGATGG
>JAOQMM010000008.1:6930092-6949557 GCA_027563515.1 Erythroxylum platyclados | reverse complement strand
TGGTGATGAAAGATATGGAACTTTATGAGCAATTAGTTTCTTTTTTTCCTTGCCTGTAAGGTATTATTCCAATTAGTTTAGGCATATCTCATTAACTAATTTACTTTGTATGACTTCTCAGGTATAGATTTCTATGAGCAATAATATTATCTTGACTAGAGCTCTTTAATAGAAGTTAACCATGTGCATACGAATATTATAAGTAAAATAAAACTAATATGGACAAAACTGTTTTACAATTTTAATAGAAATTAACCATGTGCATATGAATATTATAAGCAAAATAAAACTAATATTGACAGAACTGCATAATAAGTTATCATACATGAAATTTTTATATATAATGTGAAGTTATGATCGACAGACTTAACAATACATTTTACACTTGAAATGAAAATTTTATAATATAGATTGATAATGTAACCACATGATAATTTATATGACAGAAAATGATATTATATTATATATGTCAAATATTGTATTATATATACAATAATAGAATGGCAGACAAGTTAGATCAAAGTAAACAAAGTTCGGATAACAATTTGGAATTATTGAAGACTTTGCTTCGGTATTACTAAAATCATTTTATGCAAAAGAACCTTTGGGCTAGATGCATTGGATAGACTTCTCAAAATACTTTTATTTAAGGATGAGGGAGAGAGCCTCACACTTGTACGATTCCCTTCTAGTGCCCCAAACCAAAGGATCGTAGTCAAAAGTTCCAACGGCTGGCTATTTCAAGGGTGCCTACAAAATAGATGAATCCTGCTACACCTCCAACAATTAGTTCCAGGAGCATCAACTATCCAATCAAAGCTACAGCGGTGACATTGAAATTGAAGGAATTATAGGGTTTTGAGTAGACAATGCATAAACGTTTTTTTTAATATAAATCATTAATTTAAATGCTTCGTTGGAAGTAAATTCTTAAGCTTAATTTGAATGTAACATGCTATAAAATCAATATCACTACACAATAGTTTTATAAGAATTTATTAGTATTCTAAATGGTACGTGCTACAACCAATGTTAAATTTGAAAATGTAAATAACTTCAAAATTTTGAACCTAATACTTGTGTTGTATGGAAATATCTTTGATAAATGTGTTTTAGTAGTTATACTAAAAGTCAATGTCAAATAAATAATAATCAAGTTATATAAATAATTGGGTTTATAAAATATATAAAAGTTGAATAATAATAATCTTAATTTTTTAAAGAATATTATTTAACAAAAATATTAGCAATATCATTCGTGGTAAAAATGTCATCCTATTATATTAAAAAATAAATGATTCATCATACATTAACATGATCAATATTTATTATTCATTTTTAAGTTTAAATATTTTCATGTAAATTTTCTTATTAGATATAATAGATTTTATTGATTCAAATTTCTAATTTCATTAATAAAACAATAAGAATAAAGATGGTTAATGGAGTCTAGCCATGGGACTTGCTTGTTAATATTATTTATGAAATGGAATCATCCACTTCGCCAGCACAAAAATGATTCTAATTATAAGTATGAGCTGGTTTTCAGAACAATGTGAAACCAAATAGCACATAAGAAGTGGAAATTGAAAAGAATGAAATGGCATACGAGGAGGAAAAAGATTCTGGAGAAAGAATGGCAAGTACTAGTGAGGAGCTTACATTGTCAAACAATAATACTTGTCGTCGAGAGAGGAATCTCAGGAAAAGACAGCAGTTGAGCTGTCATTTATTGCAATTCCTTCTTTCCATTTTACCAGCCGTAGCATGGAAGTGACCCTCCAATGAATATCTTTACTTGAAGTGACTCCAAACCACTGCTTAATTTTTGTTGTTGATGGGGGTTATGGTGGAGCTATTCTATACCACAAACTCTTCAATAAATATTTTTCAAATTAGGTAAGTTGAAAGGTAATTGCAAAATTGGGAAGGTTCTTGCAACAACCATCTCAGGAATTCATATATTTTCCTTTTACCTTTAATGCAAAAGCTCCCTAGCTTAAGAATGTCTTCGCAGGATCTGCAAAAATTCCCCATGCAGTCTTCCTTTTATGTTAAATAAACAATTCCAGTGGAGACCCTCATCACCTCAAACTAATCTAATCTGCTGTCTTATGTGCACATATATAATATATGATTCACGTGTAAAGAAATTGATAAAATTCGCCGCTAGCTGGAGAAAGTGTACATAGCTTTCTTATTAGTAACACATTGTTAATTCGTTGAATTAGATGCCTTTCTGAACTTTACGGCATTCTCACTTTCTTTTTCTCTATCTTTCCGTCACTTCTGGTGGCCATCTCTACCAAGTTTAGTGGTATTCCCTCTTTTTCGCCAATTCGTTTTGCCATGATGTCCACGCCTAATGTTACCATAGGAAACAGCGTAGCCTGTCAAATCATCTAGCAGCTCACCATTGTACATTTCCTTTTACTTTTCTTTCTCCTTTTTCAACTTTTCTTCCAAAACAAGAACTTGATGATGTAAATTCTATACATTGGAACACAGAAATGGCCATCTAAATGATTATGCATGTGGTATATGGTCAAAACAAAATGACGTTAATTAACACCCTGAAGATTGATCAACATGCTGGATTCCGAGATATCCATGATCAACAACTAAACATAATGAAATGCAAAAAAACAAGCAAAGCAAAGTAGCGAATGGTGGTTCTGAGTTTATTTCGCGTATGACAGAAGAAATGGGAAACAACGAAGCAACAGATCCAGTTGCTGCATTGCCTTCTTAATTAATAGAATTGGTGCACCTGGTCTTACAATGTTGTTGTAACAATATGAAGTGTCACTGTAATCTGCATATACTTCTCGAATCGTGGAGGTGTTGGAAATACTAAATTTAGATGAGTAAATATAAATATCTATGTGAATTACATTATGTCATTGAATTCTAGACTTATCTATATTCAATATCTTAATATAAGTTCAATATTTTTTTTGGAAGTTATATAAGTATAATATTTATCAATAATCCGTAATGCATTATTTATGGAATTTTATAAGTTCAAAATATATGAGAATATCACAAATCTAGATATTACTATTCAATATATCTTAAAAGAGAAAAAAGAATTTAGTAGAGAAATAATTAAACATATATATATTCTTGTAATTCTTTGAAAAGTTTAAATCCACTAATAAGAAAAGGACACGAATAAATGATCTGCAGGTGACGATCGTTTACTGGTTATGAATTGCTACCACGAGAATGGAAACCATTTATAGGTCGTCCTTTTTTCAGACATATACCAGGCTCATAAATAATCATGAGATGCCTATAACAAAATCAGAGTCTTTTCTAAAAATCCTAATGTAATAAGACCTAAACAAACAGATTGGTAAGTTTAAAATCAACATTAACGTAAGTTTAATGTTGATTTGGAGAGATGATCACTTGTGTGGTATGCCTAATCTTTTGATATAAAAGAAGTGGCAATTTGATTTAATTAGGTTTCCAAAGCAACAAAAGACTTTTAAGTTATAACAAGATATGCCATTTTATATTGTTGAAAAATAGTTAAGTTTATACAACTTCATTTTGTTATATACATATATATATAAAAAAGAGGGAGGGAGAGAGAGAAAGAAAAAGAAACTTGACATCTATCGATACTTATGATGTATTGTAAGCGAAGCTCGCTCGTTTAATAGAGACATGAAGAATTTGTGATTGAGAACTTTTACTACGAATGGCATGGGAACTTGGAAGACCTAGACTATTTTTAACCCTTCCCTCATTTGAATGCTGTTTGCAACAGTCGACGCCTCTAAACTGTAGAAATGAGGGCCCTAACACCAAAAAACTACGAGAACATTCCCCTGGTAGCTTCTGTACGTACTTTACGAAAGAACTCAAAACTACTCATTTCACCTTTTTGTTAACACCCCCACTTCCTATGGGTTTCTTTGTAAATGAGGTTAGCTTGGGAACTGCTTCTCAACACTATAAATACGAGGCTTCTGCCCTCATCACTTCTCAGAGTGATCTTCCAAAGAAGATATAGTCTTCACTGCTTAGATTTTAGCCTTCTATCTCTCTTCTTTACATTCATCAAAAGCTCTTGGTAATGGCAAGCGTGACAGACCCTCTTGTGGTTGGGAGGGTAATTGGAGACGTCATCGACTATTTCACTCCTAGCGTGAACATGACAGTGGCTTATAACTCCAACAAGCAGGTGTATAATGGGCATGAGCTGTTCCCATCTGCTGTTACTTACAAACCGAAGGTTGACGTTCATGGCGGGGACATGAGATCATTTTTCACCCTGGTATGGATATTTTTCCTTTATATACTAGCTAGTTAATTAATTTAGTGCTGATCTCTTAGATTAGGCTAGTAATGAAGTGTTGTATCTTCAAATTGGCTTCAAAATATCGAACTACTGCAGGTCATGACAGACCCAGATGTTCCTGGTCCTAGTGATCCATACCTGAGGGAGCACGTACACTGGTAAACTCAACAAAACCATTAATCCTTTGGATTCTGGTGAAGAAAATTATCTGAGCACCAACTAATCCATGCTCAACACACATTTTCACACATTTGTATTTAGTTTATACCCACTTACATGATTTTAAAATATCATCAATAAAATTTTAGTCGCGTGATAATAGGGTGCAAGTCCATCACATATTTTTAATAATTATTTTTAGAAAAATTTCCGCTGTAATTTAATAACTTACTATGCCATACCTATAATGTTATAGCACAAAATTGTAATCCTGGTCTTGATTTAAAAGAATGCCTTATAAACAAAAATATAAAGTTACTCATGAAATATCAAATTCTGGTGTTGAGCCATGATTCAACAGTAAGTAAAAATATTTTATAACATCACAATAGTAAAACTGACCAGTTAAAGAAAAGATAAGTTAAAAGAAAAGTATTTATTTTCATGATTTATAATCTTGGCAACTAAAGAAATACAAATGTAGGAAAATAAGCTATACATGGACAAAAATATAAGTTATATACGTATATTTCATCTCTTGAACTTGATTTGACCATGTACTCTTGGCAGGATAGTAACAGACATACCAGGCACCACGGACACCACATTTGGTAAGTCTCCACATCCGCTGTGGGAAGGAAATGAGAGAGACAGAGGGACCAAAAAACAAGGACAAGTGTACTAATTCATGGTATCTCTTGGAATTGTTTGAATTTTTATGAACAGGGAGGGAAGTGGTGAACTATGAGATGCCAAGGCCCAATATAGGGATACATAGGTTCGTGTTCATTCTGTTCAAGCAGAAAAGAAGACAAACAGTGATAAAGCCATCGTCAAGGGACAATTTTAACACAAGAAAATTTGCAGAAGACAATGATCTTGGCCACCCTGTCGCAGCAGTGTTCTTCAATGCTCAACGGGAAACAGCTGCGAGGAGCCGTTGAGAGAAAGATATTATACAAAAGAAGAAAGAGCGCCACTGTCTATTCACAGAACTGATGAATCGTATATGGAGTAAATATGATATTGTATTTGGAAGTAATGCCAGTATAGAAGAGGAAAAAGAAGAAAAAGAAAATGACGAAGAAGAAACAAGTAGAACATGATGGAGCATTTGGATATGCTAGAATAAACCAATTCGAGTGTTTGCTTAAGGTATATATTGCTTTGTTAACCATAACATCTTAAGTAAGGACATGTTCCTTACGTACTATCAGCTTGGTGATGTGTAACCCTCTGTCTATTTGCAATAAAGAAACTAAATAAACTATAAGGAATAAAGAATCGTAGTAGCTTATTAACAAGAAAAGGGTTTGTGCATGGCGAGTTGTTCAGTTTCCAACAAAGTGATCACTGATCAGTCCTTTTCTAGTTTGAAGTTGGTCTTCCACTTTCTGCAGATAATAAGAACACTTTCTGCAGATAATAAGAACATGATGTTGCTATTACGAGAAGAAAGGTGAAATATGCACTTCATGAAACTTTTCAATTACAACAATAATATCAGTTATCTTTCAATGTTTGAAGATGACAAATTGATTGTTTTTCACTTAAACTTTTAGATTTAAGAAAAAATTTAATCAAGCTTTTTTTATTCAAAGATATTAACATTAATAATGTAGGTATAATATTATAAACATTTTTAAATGTTGGTTTAATTCTTTTCAATTATAGAAAATTAACTTGAAAGTACACTGAAGTGAATACGTAGAGGAATATTACTAAAACTATTTTGAGAGTAAAAAAATGCAAAAAACTACATTATGTAACTCAAAGATCAAGTTAAAATTATATTTTACTCTCAATTTCACGAGTTCATAAATTAATTTTTAGCATCGATTTATTAAATATTATATTAAAATATATGTTTTAAGCACTTTCTAAACTCTACGCTTCTTAATATTTTAAGGGGTAACAAAAATAGGCCTTACACTTTTATTAATACAATGAAAATGATCACAAAATTGTGCGAGTTTATAAAATTTAGATTATGCTTAAATATTGTGCGTATTTTCATATGAAATATACAATAATTAAAAGTGATTTATGTAGCATCATTCTAACTACATAAGGATATGTTTGAAACCATAAAGAAGTTATTGAATAGTTTGTCATTGTTGTGTCTGTCCATATAACATGACTATTGGATAGACAATTTGGTCCCTAATCGACACAACTGTGATAACTCCTAAATAACTATCAAAATAGTTGTCACCACGTTAGTCCATCATGGAGTTGAGGCAATTATAGACTCTCCAAAATCAATGTGTTGCACTACCAATAAATTGGTAAGGTTGCGTATAAATTGTCAAGGTCAAATAATTGTTGAATATAAGTGATGCCTTTACAAAATTACCAATGACCCTTCACGCAAATAACCTCTTTATTGAGGCATGTTCCTATTATGCCTTAGTTTTATTGGATAATAAGTGGCAAGGATCAATCTTACTGCCAAGTTCATCTGAATTACAATAAGGTCTTACAAACCCTCCTTACTAAAAGAATTTGACATCCTCGTTGAGAGGTTTTTGAAATACACCTTTATCTTATTTTCAAACTATTAAAGGGAAGTATATTTCTCTTATTTTACTTTTGTTGCATCCATCCCTTTTCACTGTAAAAGGGATTCTTTCCATTGACTTTTTGTGTTATTCCGATAAACGATGATTAAGGATATTGTCTATGTAATCGTCAAACTGTTTTTCTAAGGATCGACACATTTTTTTCCGCTATAAGAGGAGCACATTTACGCTTACTGTTTTCTGGCCTTGTTTCATCGAACCCGCACAAAAAGTTAAAATGTAAAGCAAAGTTAACTTTTAACCTTTTTAAGCGAAATGCCATATTATTGATTTTCTTCATAACTTCAAAGAAACCATCACACTTAAGAATTAATCTCCTATGAATTATATACCCCTTGATCTGCTTTAAAATTTGGGGAAGTGAGTTTTAGTGGCACCTGAATTCCAGTGGTCATCAATGTTGATAAGGATATTTCTTCATTCGACAAATAACTTTAAAAAAAAAGTATCTTTTGCCTCCTCTAGCATTTCTTACTTATCACTAGTAAAGTTATATGCAATTGGAAACTTTCCTCCCATCTTCTTTTTTGCCAGTTTTAATGGGGTAAGGGGTTGTTGGACTCCTTTCTATGGAGGATAACCTTAGGATTATACATAGGGTTGACAACTTTGGCCCGGCCCGGGTGTTTGGCTCGGGTTGGCTGGGCCACGAGCCCGTGCGGGCCATGGGCCAGTCTCCCACGACCAAACGTCAAAAACGACGCCGTTTTGTTAAAACTTTTTTAAAAAAAGAACCAACGGGTCGGGCTGGGCCAGGCAAAAAACCGGCCCATTGCCATGCCTAATTATACACAATTGAGCATTTCCTAATAAATTCAACCAGTTTTATTGGCTAACACTCACATAGTACCTTAGACATTGATTGTTTAGTTTACCCATTTCTTTATAGGTGGTCTCTTTTCCAGACATCTTACATCGCGTCTCCCACCAGGATCCTTATACACATAATGATCAAATGGTACATATTATTGCTCTTGGCATTTGTATCTACAATCTATGGTGTGAACGAAATTACAGAAGGTTTGCGGCCACGAGGAATAATTCTGCAACCTTGAAGATTATGGCACTCCATGATATAAGGGAACTTATACTTCTCCACAACCTGCATCAACACTGCAACCCAAGAATCATTTCCTTACTAAACCTTTAATTTTTCTACTCTTCTTGTTTGTGTTTTAACGTTCGTTGTCTCAGAACTTGTAATTTTGGCTTGTTAGGGGTACCGCCCTTCTGTAGCTTCTCTGCTCTGTTCAACTTCATAATTATTTATTAATTCTAATTTTTCTTTTTTCAAAAAAAAACTTTGTAGAAGTTCTTATCAAATTAATTACTAGAGTAACAATGAATATCACATATTTGGTGAACCAATCGACCACAACTAGCATTGAAGCCTTCTCATCAACCTTAGAAAATCCCATAAATCCAAAGATATCAAATTCCATAGTTTCTATATAATAAGTAAGGGTTGCAAAAGTCCATCTTCCTTTTTCCTCTCAATTTTATCTTATTAGCGTACACGACAAGTGCAATAGTAGATTTTAATTTCCTACTCTATATGTAGACACATATATGTCGTGAAAATAATGCTATCATTCACTCTCATCTCAAATGTCCAACCTACTATAGATAGTGTATATCAATCAAAGTAATCAAAATTATCCATCTTTCATTGAACTGTATTGTTTATTAATTAGTTAGACATTGTGATACTTGTATCAAGTCATAAATCAATTCAATTTTACCCATCAGTCCTTAAAAGATTAGGTTAATCTTCAAAACTTAACATAATACAAGGAGCAGTTATACATAAAAAAGATGCTTAAACTTCCACATAGAACCTAAATTAACCAAAAAAAGCACTAAACTTTAAATTTATGAAGGAGAATTTAAAAGATTATTTGAAAAGTCAAAACCTTTTAACAAAAAAACAAACACCTTTTCATGAATGTTTCTAGTTATTTAGTTAGGTAACTATTTTATATGGCTATTAACACTGCTATTTAACTTCAATCTTTTCACTTAGGTTAAAACAATAGAGTAAATTTATTTATGCTTACTTATTCATATATTTCTATTTTTTACTTATCTATATTTTTCAATGAGATATTAAAATACTTAAAAGACTACTTCTATCTCAAAAATATGCCTAAATTATACAAAAAATATCATAATGTAAATTAAGTATCTGATATCATGATAATTGGAGTAAATTAGAACTAAATTAATTATCAATACTTATAACTATTTGACTAAAATAATTAAATCGCAATACAACCAAACTCATAATGTATCATCTTGATTAAACTTCTTTTATTTAAAAAATTGATTCATTCCCCGCATTTAAGTTATACATCGTCCTCTATATACCAAATATATATAATAAAAAAAACTAAAGACAGTAAGTATAAAGGAGGAAATAAAAAAGTATAAGAAACTTCTTTAGCCCCTATTTATCATTTGTTACCAAGGTATTTTCGATCAGCATTTAAAATTTATTTATACCTTGCAAACAAATATAACCAAAGAAAAATAAAGCATAAAATGTACTTAATATTAAATTAAATCAGAATAAAGTACCACATCAAATTAAATAACAAAATAAAAATAGGAATAAAACACATAGTTTATGAATACCAAGAAGAAGTAAATTATGAAGATGAACCAAAATAAACGAGAATAGAAACTCAATCTGTGATAGGCTCATCATCACAATCACTCTACTCCTCCAGCATCATTAAGGGCTGGGGAGATTGTTTAGAGTACCCTACATGTTGAAAGTAAGCATACAGTTATTGTTTAATCTATTGTAATTGTTGTCTTTGCTTATTTAATTTTCATGGAATCCTCTAGATTATGGAAGTTTGTCCTTACTACTTGCTCTTAAGATTAAGAATGGTCATGCCAATTTGCTCTCATAATAATTATTGTGTTGTGAATTGGACCTCTCTATGATCATCTATCATCTCTTCTACTTGAGGTGCCTCAATTGCGAGGTAGGGCTATGCTCTCTCCCACTCTTGGCTCTATCTTCTCTCTCTTCTAATTAAAATATAGGCATCATTGACTTCCTAACTTTCCACATGTACCTCAATATCTCTAAGATGGTGAAAATTATTTGAAAACTCATGGTTAGACCTAAAGGAGTACTAAAATTACAGACATTCTTTACCAATCTAGTTAAATAAGTACCATTATAAAAGGTTTTGTTCTTCCTAGCTCATATATTCTCCAAGTGTTTGCCAAATTACTAACCTAGATTACATGATCTTCACTTAACTATACACTTAAAATAAAATATGTTAGTGAGAGTTACCACATCATTGCTCTCCTTACTTTTACCAATGATGTATGAAATAACCCTATGTAAATATTTAAGATTTAGGGGTACGACATAAGTGTTCTTACTCTTAAAAGGATTATATATGCTCATTTATCCTAAAATTGAGCTCAAAATTCCTTAGGGAAATAGTTATTGAGCTTATCAAGGAATTTGACTAAAACACACCTATACTCCGCTCATTCCACATACTTGGGTATTTAAAATCCATATTACACCTTAAAATCATTAAATGAGATCTCCATTTGATTTCTTTATAGCCTAAACTTGATCACATTTTCCGTATCCAATCTCACCGTTCATTATAAGAGTGGTAAGAATCTCAAGGGTGAGCTCTATATAAGAATATTTAGTAATATCTGAAAACATACTCTATCCCAAGTTTTCTATCAATCTCCTCACCTTTAAACTAGTCCTAAAATTTCTAACGTAATCTAATTCACACTCATATTGGATTTAAACGTTTGGATTCTAAGATATGCATACCTTTTTCGAAAATATGGTTCCTCAAAGGTAACCGTTGGATGCTTGTTTGGGGTCATCTCTCGTGGTTGAGATCAACTATTTAATGTATCCTAAATAGCTCTAATTTTTACCCTCCTGCTTGTAGGTGGTTGTGAACTCATCTTTGTAGTTGGATTAAGTGTTTAAAAGCAAAAATAAGCAACAAATAGGCCAAAAACATAGATATATTCAAAAAATGTGTTTAGAGCCCTAATTTATGAAAATTTGGAATTTAGAGATGTATGAGTAGGTGAATCTTAATAAGAAGTAATGGAAAATGTCATAAATATTGTGGGTTTGGCTTGAAAACTTAAATTGGAAGTAGGTGTTTGATGAAATTGAGAGAAAATAAGGGGAAAATAAAGAAGTTGAAAGTGAGGGTCTAACATAATCTCTGGATTTTTGAAATTTAAGACACATTATGGTACACAGGCGTAACCCTTACCATGGAGCTTCTTGAAAAAACTTTCTAAATCTATATCCAGGGACACAAATGTGTCTCCAAGTTGTTGATCCTTATGTCTTCAGCTCCCTAAAACATAACTAGGGGTATATGCATATCCTTAGGTTACGAATCTTCTTGTTTCTTTTGATATATAGACACCAAAATATCCTAAGTTGTAGATTCTCTTGAAAAATTTTACAAATCAACACAGTCGAGGTCACATGCATGTGTAAGACCGTGTTCAATAATACAATCAACACATACCTAATTTTTGACCTTTTTAATAACTTGTTTCTTAGATTTTCATCTCCGTTACTCTTTAAAATTCCTTCTCAAACTTATAAATGTCTACTTTGTATTCCTAACTAAAAAAGAAACATAAACAAAAGAAAAAATACCTAACATAAAAGAAAACTAAAACAAAAAAATAACCTCATTCATCAATCTAAAAAAACAAATATAAATCAAATATTAAATAAAAATCCAAATTATTTATCCATAATTCCAAAGATAAATCCAAATAAACTTTAAAAGAAATTAAATTTATGGTTAGGTTGCTTTCTTACAAGCACTTCTTTATTATTATTTTAGATGGACTCTTTCCTTAAACTCAATTAATTGTCAGATTAATATGGTTTCTCCCTTTTGCATTGTAATAAAATATGTATATAACAAATTATCATCTCTTATTTGGACTTTCTTCTTTACTATTGCTTTCTTATTTACTCTTCCCAACCCTTTGACTTCTCCTTGAATGGTTCCTTGTAAAAAATTAAAATAATTAGTTTGTCTCGAGTCTTTAATAAGTATAAATGGCATCTCATTACTTAAAAATATAAGTTGTTTGTTTCTAACCCTAAGTATTATTAATCCTTTTGAAGCATTAATTATTGTACCTACTATAATTAGGGAGGGTCTATCTAGGATTAACAACTTCTACTTTTCTTTGTTGATATACAGAATATAAAAATTGTTTGAAAATATAAACCTATCAATTATCAATATTACATTCTTCTTAACAACTCTAAGACTTTTCATTGCATTGTCAGAAAGATACATCTGTCTACTATTAGGTTCTAATTTACATAATCCTAATATTTTTAGCATAGGACAAGACATTATATTAATACTTGATCTTAAATCTACTAAAGCCTTATTGATTTAAATGCCACTAATTATGCATAAAATATTAATAATTTTAGGTCATCCTACTTTGATAGTATGATGTCTTGAAGGACTTTGATGTTGCTTTCATTTGATTTTGACTTTGCAATTGCCTTCTCAAGATCCTCTTCTTATTTAATAACTTCTTCGTATTCCTCTTGAGCACTAGTCTCTTCTCTTTTGATTACTTAAAATAATCTATTAAGGTAAGAAATTCTCGATTTATACTATCTCAATTATGTCTTTACCTTGTTCCCCTCTTCCTTTTTAGTGTTGATTAACTCCTTACTTTTTAAGGAAACCTCCTTCACATGTTCCCTAGGGTTGGGTACTATTTCACTGGGTAAAGTGCCTTGTGATCTCTCTATTATCACCCTGGTTAGATGACCTATCTAAACTTTAGGATTACTTACTACAGTTTTATGATTCTATAATCGAGAAGTAGTTACTTGTATGAAGTATCCCATTATGTTTTCCAAACTCGACGACTTCTCTTTCTACATAAGTTATTGAAAACTTGGTGGGGGTTAATTTTAAGCTTGTTGATTGCTCTAGGAGAAATTAGAATGATTTCTCTAGCTTGAATTATAATCTTATTGTAAGAGTTGTTTTACTTCTAGAAAAATCTCATAAAATTAACTTACTCCACTGATTCCATTTTGGATTCTTAACTTCACATTATATTCCTTAATATCTTCTTCCATAAAACTCGTAAGTTATAACTTGGACTATTCGTGATGTAAAGCTCAGTTATCCATATAGTCATAACATCTACATTATGGATCCCAATAGATCTATTCACTCTTGTCATTCCTAATTGGTAGTTGTTCGTTATCATCTTTTCTATTAGCTTTAAGGTAAGCTTTTGAAGTCTTTTTGCTAAGTGTTCTACTCATTGTAACCTCTATCATCTACCTTGTAAAGTTCACTAGACCATGATGGAATGTCTAGATTTGCAACCATGTTGAAAGTCGTGGTATGGACACTTCCTAAGCAGATCCTTGCATCTCTCTCATGTTTCATATAAAGTGCCATTTTCAAACTACTAGAAAGAAGAGATAATATTCTTTGGCTTTGTTGTCTTAAAAAGTGAAAAATATTTGGCAAGGATCTTCTCTACAAGGCTCTACCAAATGGTAATTGAATAGGTTGATAGTGCTTTAAGTCAATGTGTAGCTGGAGTCCTCAATGTGAATAGAAATAACCTTAGCCTGATAGTGTCTTCTTCGTCTCATTAATCTTAAATGTATCACAAACCGCCAAGAAGTTGACAATATATTTATTGGGATACTCATAAGGTAATTCATCAAATTGCACATTGTGTTAAAGAATATGTATTACATTGGGCTTAATTTCAAAATAGTGAACATTTATCTTTAACTTTGTGATAGTCAATTATGTTCCCAAAAGAGATGGATAACATAATCATTGTTCTTCTTTCTTCTTTCACATTTTTAGGTTGTAGTTCTAGTGTATCTCTAAGTTCTTGCTTGCTTTAGTTCCTTCGATTTTGACATAGTGTTATCTCAAGTTTTAATCTTCTTTAAGAAATATGTACTGTCTCTTTCTTATCATACACCATAATTACCCCTAAAATTAAAGTAAAGAAAAGTGAAACAAAATAATAATATATGTGAAATAATAAAATTCAATCTAACAAGAATGAAATATATAATAAAACTAAAGTAAGAAAATAAATATATAACATTAGAAAAATAATTAATAGTTTTCCTAAAACCAGTTACTTCTTTGGTAACGACAACAAAAGCTTGGTAAGTACCTTGATGATTTGTACTTTTATGCATCATTCTACCAAAGTTTTCCTTATTAGAAATCTATTATTTGTTAACTAGGCAAATACACCTATTATTGCAAGCAATAAGGTGGTAAGTAGGGGTTGATTCTCATAAAGAAGTGATGTAAACTAGAAAGCCTTACATTATTAACTAGTATGAAGAAAACAAATAGAAAATTAATTTTTAAAGATTTTGAATAATTAAATATAAATAAATCTAAATTTAGATAATAGCTAAGGAGCTAAACAATAAGATAATTAATTAAAAGAGAAAGCAATCAAATTGTTGTATTTAGATGAATACTTCTCGTAATAGTACTTTTGGCTTTATGGTTTAATTAACTTAGATTAGAGATATTCTCTAAACTAACAATCTTTCGTAAGCATTCAAAATAAACTCTTTTGAGCTTTAATCATCTATTCTCTAGTTGGTTATCATGTATCTCTACCATTACTAACACTACTTTAAATGTATTATGTTATGTGAAATCTTATGAAAGGTTTCACCCTGACACTAAGAAGATCACGTAAGCCTACCTTAAGCACCCCATTTCACCCCTCTACCTATGCCATGTTCTACTCACAAACAAGCTCTCTTAAGTCATCCATAAGTGACTTAAGATCAACTTTAGATGCCGATATAAATAAACAACATTAATACTAATAAAAAATAACTCATAGAAATATATCTCATATCATAAAATGAATTAAATCAATCCATAAAGAATAACCACCAAGGTTTTCCCTATCTAAGCATAGGAAAGATGTTTAGCCCATCAAACATGTTCAAAATAATAAAATTAGAAGACAAAAATAAAGAAGTCATGGTAGAAATAAATCTAAATGAAGACCACAATTTTATCGACAACTTGATCTATTAAGATCATGTTTGGATCTTTATTATTTAGTGAAAAATAGCTTAAAATTGATTCCTCAAGGATTAGAAAAGCGTTTTGATGGCTAACCCTAAATTTTAAAGAGAAAACAATATTTCTATGTTGTATTTTCTCTAAAGATAGCTAAAATTTCCTAAAACTAATGTTTTTACCCTTAAATACATTTTTATTTTGCTAAGATACATTTTGAGGTACAATCATGGTCTAGATCATAGGGCCAATTATTTTTGTAGGTGGTAGATAAGGCCTCTGGCATAGTCGTGGATCTTCCTATTTCTTCGAGATTGATACATGATCTTTGGTATAACTGTGTCTCTTAAATATGGATCTTTTTGTTTCTCTTTTTACTTGTACAAGGTCTTATTTACGGTAGTGGATCATGTTGTATTACTTACTGTACTTAATCCTTTTAAAACACGGTTGGCATATGAGTATAAGCCACATTGTGTTCCTTTAAGAGTTATAAAATTTCTTTATTTTTTAACTTAAAATGGCCTCCTATTCTTAAATAATATCATCTAAAGGTCCAATATATAATTAATTGAAAATTTATTGGAAACTAAGTAAAACAAGGCAATTTAACATTAAAATCAACAAAAATATTTGATAAAATTTGTGTATACTTCATGCACATCATCCACCAACTCTAAGAACATACAGTCTGCCTCCTTTTCCAATAAGAAGGCCATCATTAATCCAGTATGACTTGGTAATACCTTTCTACTCTTGCCATATTACCAAATTGTTTACATTAAGTTAACTTTGATTTTGGATATATTGTAATAGGTAGTGAACATTTCTTTTTTGAATAAAAGCATCCATTAATTAGTTACACTTCTCCAATTTGTTCCCCCAAGTGAAATCATATTTGACTAAGATTTTTTACCATCTTGCTTATTTAGCTAACAATTTCTTTAATGTCTTGAAACAAGTATTAGTCACATTATTATTCTAACCATAAGCTTTAATCCCGATAAATATATTTGTCAAACTACAAGCTAACGCAACATTGCAACCATTTCCTTCTTGTAATAGATTGTTATGTCTAGTTAAATTTTTAGCCTTTAAATGCCACTAAATGTCCTTCATGGATCAATACACCACCATTGGATTTATTAGAAGCATCAATATGAACTTCAAAGGATAGTTCAAAATTTGACAACCTTAATAATAATTATGATGGTATAGACTGCTTTAACTTCTCAAAAACATTAACATAATATTCTGTCTAGCGCCCTTTTTTTTCCTTCAACAAATTAGTAAAAGTGTTACCTTCCTTGAGAAACTTTGATGAACCATTGATAATAGTTTGCTATCCCTAAGAAATACCACAACTTTAAAACTTTAATAGGGGTTGTCACTCTATACTTTCTTAAGACCCATCTAGACTTTGATTTTTACTCTTCAGATGTCCCAATGGTTCCATTTTCATCCTAACAAACTCATATTTCTCCATCTTGAGTTATAATTGATTCTTGTGTAAGTATTCCAACACTTATTACAAATGAAAAGCATGTTTGTCCACAGAATTGCTTTACATATTATTACCATCAAAATAGGCTGCCATAAAATCATCTAGATATATAACATTAATTAGCAAGCTTCATAATGTAGCAAATGCATTGGTAAGTTAAACATGGCAAAAAATTCATATTCATCATATCGAGTTACATAGGTGGTTTTCAACTTATCTCCTTTTTCAATTCCATATTGCTAATAACCTAATTGAAGATCTAACTTCTCAAAGATTGATGCCTTACTCAATTTTTCCATCAATTCTTACTCCAATAGAATATGGTATTTATTTTTAATGGTTACCTTATTTAGTGTTTAGTAGTTAATAATCATTGATAGTGTACCACTGGCCTTCTTTTGAAATAGCACCATAAAGAGCTCTAATGGGGTTGAACATATCTTGCCTTTGATAGTTCACCCAATTGTTTATATGACTCTTTTAATTCCAACGCAAAAATGAGAATGGGTTAGAGCAAGCAGAGTAGCCCCTTGCCCTATTGAACGTAACCCTCTAATAGGCAACCTAAGCCCTGATCAAAACTTGATCAAGTTGGAGTCGTATAGCCTAAACTTGACCTAAACGGTTCCTAAAATAATGTTGTTTTGTTATTAAGTTTCTTAAATTTACAAACCAAAATGATGTAGATTTGGAAAGTTAAACCAAAATAATGTTGTTTTCTATAAGGGGTTTAGGCCTAAAGCTCAATAAATCTAGGCCTAACTCATTAACTTTAAATCGAGCCAAGCTAAAGCTTATGTTTTTAATCCTATTCTAGTAGGGACATCCAGTATAGAGTATAGATAAGGGAAGGGAACCCAATTCCAACTTAATTCTGTGATCAATTTCCTACCTTAATGGTAATTTCTTAGGCAATTATATTTTTACCATATCTTTGTATATTTTCACAAAGGATCAATCTTATTTGCCATCTCCGTAGCCACATTCTCCTTCACTTTGACTATGGCAATAAGGTTAGTAATTTTCCCTTACTTTAAACCCTTTTCCATAATTATTACTAAAATGATAAGAGATTTGGGCTTGCTACTATTTCCTTTTATAAAAAGATTACACGTATAACAAAATAAGGGACTTATTCCTCTGTGAATATGATTTTGCTCATGTGAGGATACATCACTGCCATATGTGTCAAAGGATATTAATCCCAAGAATAACATTGAAATCACCTACTAGATTGACCATCTTATTTATCTCACCAATCTAACTCTCAACATTCATTGGTACGTTATAGGTCATACTAGTAACATCTTTAACTTTCATATTCACCATTTTTAATAGATTTGTGATATATCTTTCCATTAATCTGAACTTTTTTACTAACTTGTCTATAATGAAGGTTTGTTTAATACCAGTGTCAACCATTATACAACATCGACATTATTTATCTAAACTATCATATGTAACGTAGAGGCATAAACATTACTTATCTCATCTTAAAGAGGGTTGAGCAATTGGAAAGGATTCATTGGTGTTGCCACCTCGCTTTTTGCCTTATTTCAACCAATATTGCATTTAGTTTCTTTCGTTTGAGACATTCAAGAGAAAAGTGAGGTCTATTGCAAATGAAACAACCTTGATTCTTATTTCTTTTACCTATTAAATGGAGCCTTATGTCTATTCACTTTGCCTTTCTCTTTGTCATTTTGCCATTTTTTCTTACCTATACGTGAATTGAATAAAGCTACCCATTATTTTTCTAATCCTTATTAGGATGCAAATTCAGCAAACAATCAATCAAGACATTTGCATTGAGCAAATCTTGGAAACCTTATTAGGATGCAAATCCACTATTCAATATATTCTTAAATTTATAATCCATACAAAAAATTAAACAACTTATCTTCTTTATATATGTTACAGATATCCAACGTCAATATGCTAAATTCCTTCATATAATTATGAACAATCCCCTTTTATTTTAATTTTTGCAAGGATTCAGAAGAAATCTATGATGTGTTATAGAGAAGGAATTTCTCCTTTAACTAATAAACAAAAACTTCACATGTATTGATTCATTAGCAACCAATATTTAAATTATCATTGATTTAGGCCATCCACCATAATTTTATATCTTCCACAAAGCATGACTTTGCGAATTTTAGGGGTCTTGCTGCCTCGAAGTACTACATGTACCAAAGAAAGTTCTCCAATAGGTTTGCATCAGTGACCTCCATCGAAATGCTTAGGATGTGGGACTTTAAATCAAAATTAGTTTATGTTAATTTATTGAACAAAGTTGTCTTGCAGTTGCTTAGTGGGATTAATTTGAAAGTAGTGTTCCAAAATTACATAAGTTTATAATATGAATCTAAGTTAATGTATGAGTGCAACTTGTTATGAAAGGAATTAAAGTACTTTTGAATTTATCTATTCCAAAAAAAAAGATTGAAATATAAAAGATTAAATCATTTGGTCTTTATTCGATATAACTTGAAAATTTGAGAGAGTATTATCATTAATAAGTTGAATATAATTTCTTGATAATTTTATTTTATTTATTTACTAGGACTCTTAATAGAATAAGTAATTCTATAAATCCAATTTGCCTTAACTATATCAATCTTTTAAAGGATTAAGTTTATGAGGAACCAAGTTTCATATATGAGACTGAATTGGAAGCTAATCATAGATGGAAAAGTATTAGCATATTATCTGGTGTAATGAGTTTAAGTGATAGTGATGATGAGATTCCTTTTAATAATGGAAATTTTTTACCAAATAAGAAATGCAACCAGTA
>JAOQMM010000008.1:6908088-6929992 GCA_027563515.1 Erythroxylum platyclados | reverse complement strand
AAATGCAACCATTATGATTTGAGCAGATATTTTATTAAATGACATTTCATGTTTTTCTTTTTTCCTCTTTTCTTTCAATTTCACTTATATTTGATGTATATATAAAATTATATAGACGTAATCTAGATAAATTTTTAACTGTAAGTGTTTTTTTTATGTTTCACTTTATTTTTTTGTGCTTCTTGGTATAAACTCTTATTATGATGCTCGCGGACCTATATTATTCTTAATATATAAATGTAATATTCTTTACTATATGATGTAAATTGCAATATTTTTAAGTATTTTGCATTATTCTTAGTCTTATATCTGTTTGAGAATTAAGTTATCTTTTTATGATATTAATTGTCATTATTGTTTATATAAGAAATATGTGAAAATAATACCAACAAAAATAAAGAGATAATTATTATATCAAATTTATATTATTATATTTTTTTAGATAGAGTTGAAGTCAAATTAAAAATTATTTAGCACAATATATTGATAAACTATTTTATAATTTTAAAACATTATTCAAAATAATGCTTAATATTGACTCATACTAGTACAGTAATATATTAGAACCAAATTTGGCATTAGATTTGGTACGGTATTCAAAATATTACTTAATTGTGAGATTTAAGAAATTTCATAAATCAAATATGAAACATTTGATGTTATTAAAATTAAATTATAATTAGAGTTAAAGTTAAAGTTAAAAGATAAAGATAAGCTTTAATTATAGTTAACAAAATTTAATTTATCAGAAAGAAATCCTAATGTCTTTTTCTATAACCAAGAAAAAGTTATCAAAGAGCTAATGCTCTTATCTTTTTCTCTAAAAATATTTGAATCCTTTTTCTCTAATTTGTTAATATCATTAAACGTAAACACGTACACAGTTTATAGTTACATTTCGAGAATAAAAGTTATACATGATCTCGAATTAGGTATGTTTTAGCCTTCTTATTTATGATTTAATTTTTAAATTATTTAATTATTTAATTAAAGAGATCTCATAAAAATTATTTTTTAGTGTGTCCATAATTCAATTAAGATTGACTTTTCAACGTATCAAAGAATTAAGGTAAATAAGTTCATCCAAAGAAGCAAGCGGGTCTCACACGTCTTCCGAGAAAACAAAATGCCAGAGCCGAATTCTGGACACAATTCCACGGACCACGGTAATACATCATCCAAACAAAACCATTGATCCAAATATAGATACCTGAAACACATAAATATACAAATGACCTCAGTTGGTCAAGTGGGCTTGTTCCCATGTAAACAAAGAGCATCTGCATCTCTCAAATAATGTCCAGAAACACAAGTGGGCTTCTTGTCATGTACAATGACTAACCTAAGGAAGCAGAAACATGAAAGACGAGAACGTATGAAAAATATTGATATTAAGATACAAATAGAACATATTATAAAATTGCACGGATCAAGCAAGTTCAAATTGATGAAACAATAAACTTATCAGTTGAAATTATAACCCTATAATTTGTTAGGTCATCATATGATTTTTTTTTTTTAAAGTAAGAGCTATTGTATGCATTAAACTTTTATAAGTCTCGACATTCACTCGTAGTCTTAATAGGATTTGTGTAGTAATTTATTTTGATCCTTAATAAACATATTTTTAATAAAGTTGAGAGTAGATTTTATGGTTAATAGTATTAACACTAGAAGTATAATTATATTAATAATGAGAATCGTATTAAAGTATTATCATATGAGATACAGTCTTATATATTGTCTACGTGATAGTTAGAAGAAGTTTAAGCTAGTCAGCCCCGCATTGGGTTAAGCGTTTGGAAGAGCCTTACTAAACAGTCATCGGGCAGTAAATTTTAAGGTCTTAGGTTTTAATAATTTCAGTGATTCAATTTAAATACTTGAATCATCAAATAGTTTATTTAAAATAATTTTTTTTGAATTATTAAATATATATATATTAACATAAAACATATTAAAAATAATGATTTTACGTTTCTTATTATAAAACTAAATAATAATAAAGAAACATTTAAAGAAAAATAAAAAGAGGAGATGTGAAAAGCATATGGTGTTTATCGTGGTTGACAGTCTTTGAAATAACATTAGATGGTACTTGTATTGTAATTGTAAGAACTACGCCAGAGCAAATAAGTATTCATCATAACAAATAAGAGGATTAGGAGTTAAAGGGTGTGATGCAGAATACGTAAATTTTAGAATCATGCTGATGTCAGTGGATCTCCTGATAAAGAATTTCTAGCCTTAGATTATGCAGAACCAGGTGATTGGTGTTCCAAATATTTTATCACTCAAGTTATAGAAATGTTGGCATTGTCATATTTAAAGTCAAGTCAACAATTGCCCAATTCCCAGTTTTTGAAGTTAGAAACAAAGTGTTAGTTTCAACCTGACAGTTAAGTATTTGATCTGGGATTATAAGCTGTAATGATGAAGCTTTAGACTGATAATCCCACAAAGCAATCATCAACTTGTTCAATTTTCAAACAATGAATAGTTGAAGGACACGACTGAAGCCATTTAATTCTCCAGGTTGAAATTGCTCTACCAGTTTGGTACACTCCCATTTAGAAACTTCAGGTCTTGTTCTCAACCCTTTTTAGACGGCCACCCATTTGGAAGCCAGGAAGCAGAGACTCAAGTCAAGTCAACTGGGCAGACACAAATTTCACTTTCCATCTGGTCTAAATTCTACTAACTTGACAAAACCTCTCTGGCTTCTACTTTCTAAGTGATGGGCTCATGTTATGAAAGTAACCTCACTAATTGGTAAACTTCAAGCTCAAACACTGATCTACCCATGCGATGCAACATTATGATCTCAGCATTACCTCCACATTCCACACAGGTACCCAACTCTTTTCCATGATGTGTCTTACACGTAGTAAGTGGTTGTAGCTGGTAAGTTCCCATATAAAAAATAATATCTAAGAAAAAGAGATATAAAATTATAAGAAAGCGTAATCTCTTTGTGGAAGGGATATATTCAGCCAATCTGGAGCTACAAAACATGAGTAATTCTTTCCTGAATTGAATAAAAATTGAAATCATGAATTCTTAATGTTGAAAATTGTGTATCAAATATGAGGCTATTCTTTCTATCTCTCTTGGGAAGGTGAAAAGGTGTTTAATCCTAGATGTCAACAGTAATGTGAAGGTAATATTTGCAAAAGTTATAGTTTCAGATCTGCAAGTGTCACTTGGGGCATAATTTCTTTTCTTATTATTACTTTAAATATGCAACAATTTTGAAAATTTTCAATGGTCTCATTTTATTATCACCACAGATGAAAATACTATGGAATCTCTAAGTTGGAAGGCCAGAAAAACAAAGCGCAAATTCTGGAACCCTTGCTCCTGAAATGTGTACAACGTCTATAATTTTTGTTTCTGGAGAATATAACCTTGTTTAGAAGTCCGTAAGTTAGTAATTCTTTGTAAGTGGGGTTGGAAAACCTGTGATTTTGTACTATATTGGCTTGTGTTTTTGTTAATATAATATCTTTTTCATTTTCCAAAAAAAAATTGTAAATAAGAAAAGGTTAACTTAAATTGTATGGTAAATTCCTATCTGTCTATTCAAGTTCGAGCCTTCAAACTAATTATGAAAGCACGCAATTAGGAATTGTGCAATTAATGAAGAATTAGTGAAGTCATTCAAGTGGGTCTTATGCCAATATCCTCGTAACGATCCATTCATTGTCTTTTGCATTTTTCTCCCAATAACCAAATCACTAACATAACTAGTCTAGGTTTGTAGGCAGAGGTTGGTTCACTTTGATCTTCGGTTCCTGGACCATTTCTGAAACCGATTCCAAGTAGTGTCGTCCATTAGGTGACTGAGAAGAAGTCCATCAAATAGTGGACACGAGCTCGTAGAAAATGCACAATATGGTTTCCAAAACTTACCTAATTGGAATTAAAAAAATGGAAAATTGACCAGCAGAACAATACCCTACGAAATGGTTTTCTAAGTCTTTTAGTGCGGATACTGCGCACTGGACTTGGCTAGCAATGGAAGTCTATTGCAATATTTGTTTATGATCTAACATAGACTCGAGCAATGACTTTAACATCTAACCAATGACAAAGAAATTAAACCAAGTCAATCAACCTTTCAGGTCCAGGCACAACATGTCCTATCATCTCGTATCCCTCTTCTAGACTATGCGCTTGTTTTTATGTTTTGTCAAATAATTAACTTGCAGCCCTCTCGCCCTGAAATCGGAACTGACGTCTCACCAGTCACCACCACCAATAACGACCAGTATATGACAGTCCAAACAATTTTTTAAAAGAAAAAGGACATCAGCAAAACTAACAATCATATCTGGGAAGACTTCACGAGAGAAAATTTACGTTATTAGTCAGCTTCTTATATTCTACAATTTCGGCATATAATTTTTAAATTGGAACTTTACTTTCATATATAATTTGACAAAGTCAAGGTTTTTTTTTTGGTTAAGATATATGTTATGATATTTTATAAATTAATTTTGAGTATTATTTGTAATATGGCATATACGATATACTTGAAAGTTTACCTTGGTTAAGATTTGAAGGTAAAATTACATGAAGGATAAAATTTTAGTGAAGAAGAGATTTATTATTTAGGATAAAATCACCATATCTTAATAAAAATAATGTTCAGATTTTTTGGTAATTTTGTAGCTATCTTTGAAAATCTATTTTGATGATAATGGTTATCTAAGATAGCTGAATTTTTGCAGATTTTATTGACTATTTTGCAGCTGCGTATCTTCTAGGTTTAACGTGATTTTCTAGATTAAATGTGTGTTGCTTTCGTGAGGAAAATACTGGCAGAAAATTAACTAAATTGTACAACTGCATTTCTTTGTTTTTGGGTGAGCAATTATGTGCTCTATGGAGCTATTCTTGGCAGATGCATTTATGCAAATGTGGGTGAATAATTGGACTGCTACCCCATTGTTTTTGTGAGGGAAAACAACAATTATATGTTTCAAGTGTGCAGTTGTATTTTGTGATATTTCGATAATAAAACATATATCTGATTGATGATTTGTGTGATTGCGTTTTCTTGATTGATAACCTGAAATTTTTGGTCTATCCAAGTTTTTTTGTGTGAAAACCTCCAACAGATTGTGGGTGATTGCAGCTCCTTTATTTATGAAGTTTCGGTGATGAAATATTTGTGCATTTGTTTACTTTTTGTGGATGTTATGCATGGGATGTTTCAGTGATAATATCAAAAGTTAACAACAGATTTTTTTATGGATAATTTTTCATTCTTTCATTGATGAAGATACATTATTAGTGGAGTTGTTTTCTATCTCAAGTGTTGTTGTTGTTTATGTTTCTATTGTTTAAATCCCTTAGTTATTTAATTCTTATCTTTATTATCAAAACATTGCTGTGAAACATAAATTTTAGTGAAAGTTTACATTTTCTGAAGAAAAATAGTACGTGTATGTCATCAACGAAGAAAACAAAACGTGTATCTTCTTCGCGGTAGGAATTAAAAGTACTAAAATTTACAGCAGTTTCCTGCCACATGTAATTATTTTCTTCCTGCGCATGAAAATTGTGACACCAAATGTTCGTTTCTCTTTCTCGAGAATCGAAAAAAAGGGTCATTGTATGTATTTGTGAGATTATCTGAAGTGGCGTGCTAAGATAAAAACATGACCTTCTGCTAAATAGTAATATCTAATGACTTCATAGACCCAAAAAGGTTAATTATGATAATCCTTTTAAGTTGTTTAGTTCATACTTTATAGAGGCTTGACTATCATCAAATGAGAAGGTCATTTCACCCAATTTAAAGGATCTTCACGAGAGGGTGGTTTTGCAAATTGATCATGGAAAGCTAATGTAAAGACAAAGTCACTATACCAAAAAGGCACAATCTAAAGTCGAAAAAGAGTGATTTGTTATCTAATTTTTACTTGGAATATGATTATTTCAATCTTTTATCCCTAAAGTGGAGCCCCGAGTAACATGAAAAGGTGTGATCTACATTTACATGTGAGGACAGATTCTTTGTGGGTAGTCACAGGATTTCTAATCGTATTTTTATTTTTTGACTGTATTTGTGTCTTAAAAAAAGAAATTTAATCATAATTGAAATTAAGAATTTTTCTTTTTCTTTTAAACATGGTTTCTTGTTTCTTTTGACGTTTTCTCAATTCACATTCATGTTACAATGCTCTCTTAGGGTTGTTTATAAAAGTTATAATACCTTATCAAATAATTAATTGTTAGAAAAAAGTAATCAAGAGTAAAAGGTAAACCAATTGAAATAAAATTATACACGTTTTCATTAAGTGTTTAAATCCTAGTTATATAAAGTACAATTTACGGTATTTGTAACCTTTTTATAAGAGTCCGCACCCTTGATTCAATTTAGAATCATTTTTCTCAACCCTTTAAAATAATTCCCCTTTTTTGAAAATATTAATGTGATATGTATATCTATAGTTAAATTTTAAGAATAATTATAATTGTTTTAGAAAAGGATTTTATTATTATTAAAAGTTTGATATGAAAGAGATTAATCCCATTTTGTATATTGTCTTCGCTTAGCTGCTCCATTTTAAATGTATCGTATTCAATGTAAATTTTATATTAAATCTTCTCTTCCTCACTTGACATATATATTCAATTACAAATGATTCAAATAAAATATTGGTAACAAATAATAAAAATTTTGAATAAGTTTATAATGTTCACCCTAAAATCTAATGTAAAACCTAAAATCTTATTAATTTAGTTAACCCACCTAATTCTACAAAAAGTAAAAGAAGTGAATTTTTTAATTATTTAAATGAAAATTTTACGCCCTATGAATTAAAATTAATATTTAATTCAATGCATTAAAATGGCTTTGCAGTATATATGACTAAATATCAGGATATTATTTGACCTTTCTTCTAATTGATATACAATGAAATAGAAATCATATGCAACATCTAAGGATTCAATCAATTATAACTTACCGCGTACCATCTCGTGGTCAAAACAGCCTTATAGAAAGCAATATAACTTGTCCTAACACATTTTTATTCTCCCGTTAAGAAATGCAGGTGGAGGAAAAATTATTTGACAACAACATTGTGTGATTTGTTTATCGCTCGGAGTTTACTTGAAGAAGTTCTGTAAGTATGATATCAGAAACGAATACTTTCATTGTTTTAATTAGATTATGGTAACAGATTCTTAAATAATATTTTGTCAATAAAGAGATCCAAGTAAAATTATGTTATATGCATTTAAAAGCTTAAAAAGATGGGGAAAAAAAACTTTTGGATGGAGAGAATTATAGATAAAAAGCCAAAAGGTAGGGTTAAAACTGGCAAGAAAGTGAGATCCTTGCTATGTATGGGCAGTACTGTTCCCTGAAAATCCGCTCACAAAATCTAGCTTGTCGGCAAGATCTAAAGATTGTAGCTCAGCTTCTGAAATGGTTGACATAATTTTGGCGGTGGGGTAATCTTTTGCCTTGTTCTTTCTTCCCCCCTTGTACCAGGCCAGTCTAGGGAGCTCTAGGTTCATAATCATGTGTTTGTATTCACACTATAGGAGCAAGCAGTTCAAGCTCAGTAAATTAAACACGATGAGAGCAAACCCCCTCGAGTGTAGGAGTAACCAATCAGATAAGCAAATGGGAATGCTTTTAGTTTTTTTTTTCTTTTTCATAATTTCCAACGGTGCTTAATAAATAAATGCAAGAAAAAACTCTCAATATAAACTCTCCAATTGCCTTTGCGATTAAGGTCATTTTGTTTAACATTGAATTTCCCGTCCAACGTACTCATACAAGGTATCTATTTAATACATTAATATGTTTTTTGAACTGTGAAAGTTGAAGAAAGAAAACGTTGTATAAGTATGCTTCGCTGAAGGATCCTTGAATTATACACTCAACAAATTTGTTGTGGACTTGAAAGTATTTCTTTACTAGAAAATTGGAACGTGAATATGTTTGTTTCATGAACTCTTTTAAGATGCTTTAAGTTATTATAATTAAATTATTATAGTTTTGAGGCTTTATTTTCTGTTAAACTTGTTGCCATTTATAGTCGTTGGAGTGCATGCAACCTGTGCTTGGAGATGAGCATGGAGAACAATCTTTTTACCCAATCTAGTTCAGACCATTTCTCGTCATCCCCATCACATTGATTTTCATTAGGAGATGCTATCTGCCCCTCTTATTTATTTATTTATTTTTAATTTTTAAAGGAGCAATTTGTACACGAACCTACTAATTCCTATGGTGTTTTTGCTCCCAGTCAGAAAAAGTCTTTACCATGATACTAATAATTGGAAATTTAAGCAATCAAGTTTAAGTATATATAGGATTTTTGGAGAGTCTGTCACGTATTTAGGAACCATAATTTTCTCCAAATTTATTTGAAATACTGATAACTTTTGGAAATTCGGATATGCAAATCATTACTTACACGAAATGCAATATATGTGTGTGTGATCAAAATTTAAATTAAGGGGCTGGTGTTAACTAAAGGCTTATGGTAATTATGGAATTTTCTATTGAACTTGGTGGAAGTTCTATTCTAATGGGATGGAAGAATTTATGTTTAAGTTGCTTTTAATTAAATATATAAGTGAGTCTGCATGATATCTGAGTTGACTCTAAAGCAGAAGAATACTAACTACTCCTACCATAATTTCAAGGGGAAGAGAATTTATTTATTTATCTTTTAGCGCAGCTAATATTGAAATTTAACCTGAAAACATCATCACTTGAAACAAATATTCTCTGCCAATAAAAAAATACTCGTGAAGAATTGAACTCAACTAGTTTAACAACGTCACCCATTTAAAACCCTCCTTTCATTTCCATGTAGACTATTAGAATACGGATAATTAAAAATGTTTACTTGGTTATTACAGTGTTTACCTTAAGTCAAATGATGAAATAAATTATATATAAAGAATTGCTAGAAAAAAATCATTAGCATGAATTTCACTTTGAACCTTTCAAATTTGCTTACTTAAGTGCTATTGTTCCTTATATTTGAGTCTTAAATTTTCGGAAACAACCTCTGTACTCGTTAAGGATAAGATTGTGTAGTACTAGATCTTACAAAACTTTGCGTGGAATTTTTATTGGATTTTTGTTGTTGATTAAGTCTTAAATTATTGTATTACAATAAAGATTAGTTCAAATATTAATTATACTAATGTGATGTGGAACCAAAACAATGTTTTAATATTTGTGTTATTGCATTTTTCAGATGTGGTGGATTATTTTTACCTATGCTTTTTTTGAAATTGTAATAAATTTGAAGTTTGAAAAAATTGTTTGATGTTTGTGAAATAATTTGTGTTTCATGCTTAGTTTTGGATAGGATTAAGATAAACTAATTGTGATGTGGTGAATCTTGATATTCTAATATGTAGTCAAAACTAAAAAATATTCAATATTTTATGCATAATTTTTATAAGAAATTTGGGTAGATATAATTCAATAATTTATAAAAATTTAAGAGAAATATTTATATTTCATAAGGAGACATGGTGAGTTTATATTAATTGTAAAAAGGAGAACTTGGTGAAAGAATCTTGTAGGTTCATTTTATTATTATTAATAAATATTACTTGTTTTTTAGTCATAAATTTTGATGAAATATTATGTCAAAGTTATTCAAAAAGATATAAAAAGTTAAGAGAATTTTCTAAATCATTTAAAAAGGTACTTGGAACTAATATAGCTAGCCAAATCCATACCACTTGTAAAATATGTCCACGATTCTTTGTTTTATAAAACATTTTTTAAATTCATTCGTTATCTTTTACAAAAATAAAATAGATTAATGAGAGAAAATATGAGAGGAAAGTGTGCATAAGAATTAGAGAAGTGATTTCAAGTAGAAAGAAAGAGGCTTTAAGTGAGGTATTGATGATTTTAAAAGAGATTTAGGTGAAAGACTACAAAATTATACAACATAAATGAATCCACAAGTATGTTTCGCATTATAACATATAGTATGTATTAATTAGGATTTTCTAAGTTAATTATTTGTTGATAATGTATCTTGGATATTTAATTGTGTGTATATTAACTGTTTCAATGATCTATTTTCTTAATTTTAAAAACTTAAGAAATTCATATTTAAAGGTAATGGGAAATTGAACTTTTTTTGTTAAATTGATAGAATTAGAGTTTTTTTTGTCATTTTTAATGTATGTGAATTAAGTTATTTATGACATATATTTATTCCAATTGGTTTGAAGTATTTCTTAGTTTTTTGTGATTATATTCATAGTGTTGGTGTGCCTTGTGAGTGTAGTTAATGTATGTGGTGATTGCTATGTGTTATTTAATGTGCTTTAAGGCTATGTGAGAGTGATGTGTTGTATTGTGATATGCATGATGGGATGGTTTGTCAAAACTTATATTTAGCGCTCTAATAAGAAAGATACTATTCGATTGGTTGAGACAAATATTTAACACCAAAATGAGGCATATGTCATTAAGTTGGTTAGGAACAATATCTGACTCCATAATAAAAAAATCCTATTTGATTAGTCAAGATCAATATTTGATCCTAGAATGAGGCAAATACCATTCGGTTGACTAGGACTTATGTCCGAGGCCTACTTCAAACATATATAGGTCTTATTTATGAAAAATTAAAAATTTTGTTGTTGAATTTAAGTGTGATGTATTGTGAATTGCAAAGCCTATTATTTTCTTAATTAATTTTTACGAAAATAAATGTAGTGTAATAGTATTTTACTTTTGTTTATTCATTTTTTCCTATTTGGTATATACTATTTTTTATGCATTATTTTAAATGAAGATTAGAGAAACTTAGAAGCTTAGATAAACTTTATGTCTAATTTCATAGAGTTAAATATACGAGAGTTATTAGATAGAATTATTTACAAGTTTTTTATTACTTAAATTAAGTAATTGAGCTTTGTTATTAAGTGATGGTCCAATATACACTCAATAAAATTAATTTAGGCTCGATATCTAACATATTTTAATTCAATTATAATATTTTAAATTATCTTAAACATAAGTGTATAAGAGAAATTTATAAATCATGTCTAAAAATTTAAAAAGTTTTAAAACTAAATTTGCTATTCTCTTTTCAATATGTATAGTCCATAGAAATGTGTATTTGTTAAAAGCTAATCATTATATTTTTCAAAATCTTTTATTTTAGAGCAATAATAAGTGATATTAATTATAGTAAATTCATTTTTACATTGACTTTCTTTACATTTTATATGAAACAAAAATTTTTAATGTTCTTTTCTTATAAAAACATAATCTTTAATTTGAGTTATATATAAAGAAAAATTATTTTACAAGGAAAATCTAACTTGTTTGAATAACTGTATATAAAATCTATAATTAAATAAGGATTATAAGACTTATTCAGTTTATACTATGATATCAATTAAACAAAAGTCCATTTATTTTGGATTTAATAATTGATGTTATTAACTTTTGTTTCTATTAATGAAAGTTTTAGTTGCTTATTGGATTAAGAAATGATTTCCTTGTAGCTTTTCTCAATAAAATTAATCGATTTTTCTATTAATTGTATTTAAGGGATTATTTTGAATAATAATTATGATATTTCTTAATTCAAAAGAGATATTCTACTCTTTTTTGTTATGTTAAAAAGTTATGAGGATTATACATGGACTATTCGTTCAAATTGTCTTAACAGAAATTTTAAATATCAAGGAATGTAAGAAATATTAATTTATTTATTGTATAAATAATTATAAAATATAGGCTAAAATATGAATTTTATTAAACAAATTAAATAATTTACCCATAATCACTCAAAAAGTTCAGTATAAAAACATCATATATTATCAGCTAATTGTTCGACTATAAATTAATATACTATTATATAAAAATTAGAAAATATCAAATACACTTTTTAACGAATTATCATAACTCAAAATGTATAAAAATAAAATAAAGAGGACTGATCTCTAATTTAAATGAGCCTGATGTTATAAACTTAAATTATTAGTATATTACAAAATTTTTAACACTTATCTATTATATTAATTATATTCAAAAAAGGAACGCAAGAAAATAAAATTGGATTGTGGTTTTCATCCACTTATACTATTATTTCATCACTACTAATTTTATTTTCTTACTTTTAATATTTATTTAAGACAAATTTAAAAATTGAAAAAGAACTATTTCATCAAAAAATAGTCATCTACATTTCATTTTTACTAGCTTATAAATAGGATTGAAGCAAAATTGTTAACCATATATTTAAAGGCGTTAGAAATAAAAGTAATTAATACTTAATAGAAGTGTTTGTTGTCCTAACAACCACCCTACTCATATTATTATAGTATATTTATATTGTTTGATAAAGTTTCTTCTTTCTTTTTAGGTATTGACCAAAATCATTTCTCTTTTCCTAGATCTATTTGAGCTCACCTTTTCTCATTTTATCATAATATTTTATTGGAAATGGAGATGTACACACGGTCAAATTCCATTTTATTCTCTACATATATACATGATGTGATCATTAAAGAATGTCCATGATAGCTTCAGTATTAATACACATACTTCAGACTGTTCTGGGATTCTCTTCTCTTCGTCTAAGTGAGTCTAATGTTTGCATGTCATTTTCTTTAACCCCACCACTAATATTTCTCTCCCCTCCCTCTATATGCAATCAAACAAAGGCCAAAGGTTGAAATGAAAGAAAGAGGAAAGAAAGACTTCCTACAAAACAAACCAAACCACCTTTTCAAAACCAACCACTGAGTGCAAAGCTTTCCCACATAAAGTCTGGATATAATTATATACACCATCTCAGGAGAGATTTCAGGGCCTTCTCTCTCACAAGATGGGTTTATGGAGCTACCATCTACAAGACAAGGCTCTTCGCTTTCAGCCTCCAACTTTCATTGAATGGCTTAAACCATCTCCCTCTCCTTGTTCTTCTTTATCCTCACTATCTTCATCGACATCCTCTTCTTCATCTTCTTCGGTGTCTGTGACTCAACAAGCTGCCCAGTCAATGAATCCCAAGAGCATATTAGGACCTCCTATCTTATACCCACAGCCACAACAGCAACAACAAGAACTAGACAAAGAAAATATTCAGTGTTTGCCGCTTCTTAGCAGGCTTACAGAGAACAAAGCGCTTAAGGAGGAACATATGGGACAGCAAGACCATGTTGGAGTTAAGATAGATGAGAAGATGGAGAAAGTTACAGTGGCCTTGCACATTGGATTGCCTAACACTGCAAATTCTGAAGTTGAGACTAAGGTTCTTGATCCGAGGGAAGAGCAAGCTATTAAAAAAAGATTTCGTGCCTCTTCCTTCAACACAGAGAGTAGGTTTTGGATCCCAACTCCTGCTCAGATACTTGTAGGCCCGATGCAGTTTGCTTGTTCCATTTGCAACAAGACCTTCAATAGGTACAATAACATGCAGGTTAGTCAATTTCCAGTAATTTTCTCTTGCCTTTTCCCAATGCAAACAAGTGTTATCCAACAATCATAGATTTGACAAGTGTCCAACTTCTTTTTCTGGTTTGCATCCACACTAGGCATGTGCTCAAAATTATACAATTCTGATTTAATAGAAGAGGATGTGGAATTATTGGTATCTCTCTCTTTATTTTAGCATATCCACTCTCTCTAGCAGAAGGGGAGCGTTTCTGGGGCAAAGCAATTGAAAGTTACCCTTTTGTAGGGCCAAACAATTAAGAAAAAGCAAAGATACAAGGGAAGGAAGAAAAGAAGATATTTATCCAAACTAATTTACGAAGACGAAATAAGTAAACCAAAGTAATAACAAGAGATTGTAAAATTTGGAAGTTAGAATACAAATTCTTCGAGATATACACCTCTTTCATAATGATCAGACCTTATATATAAATATATATAAACTAAAAGAGCAATTGCCTAGGGAGGTATACAGAATATGCATAGGTTCACTTTTTCAGATTTGTACATGTTTCTAGTTCATGCAAAAATAATCAACAAGCAAAACGTTTATATATCGTCGGTCTCAATTTCTATTTTAGCAAATGTGTCAAAAGTTATTTTTTTAATTTTCAGCAAATCATTTTAAGTAATCTGATTCGAAGTAATTTTACATGACATAGTCTATCAGTTAAATTAGCTCTTGTGAATATATATGCCAATGAGGAGACCTTGTCCATCATAATTGGCACCATAATTAGATCTGCCTTTCTTTGCTGACTTTGTTTTTGCCGTTTAGAAACAATTTTCCATAGTGATAACTATCAAAGTAGCATGTCATGTCGAGCATCAATCGTCTGTTAAATTTGCATATAATCTTCTCTTAAATCAGTATATATCCATAATATATTGATTTCTATTATTTGGGTTTATAACTATTTCTTGTCTTAGCTACAGTAATCATTTCCCTTGGACATGTAAGAAAAGTAGTGTTTTATATATATATATATATATATATATGTTTTGGCAAAAAATCATTGCTTCCCTTTGAGTGCAAAAGCTAAGGTTAAAAAGAAAGTTGAAGTAACTGGAAATGTCAATAATGATTTATAAAATTCATAAAAAGGTGTGACAAGAAGTTGAAAAAGATTAAGATGCTATGTAAACTATATCCATGTAGCTGCAACATTGTCAAAAGTTGCAGAAAGGGCAATGGTCTTGCCCACCACACTCCCCCAACGCCCGGGGCTAGAAGGATTTTATTTAACTAACGACTTAGGATCCTCAGACTTTAATTATGATTCTCAACTTTAGTCGCTGAATAATAATTAACACTTTGCATCGCAAATAGGGTTAACGAAAATGAATATAATTTAAAGTTTACGGACTTCTTTTTGTCTGTAGATGCATATGTGGGGACATGGATCAGAGTTCAGGAAGGGACCAGACTCACTCAAAGGGATTCAGCCAGCAGCTATGCTGAGGCTACCATGCTACTGCTGTGCACAAGGCTGCAAGAACAACATCAACCATCCACGAGCAAAGCCATTGAAGGACTTCAGGACACTTCAAACTCATTACAAAAGAAAGCATGGAGTGAAGCCCTTTGCATGTCGAAAATGCAGCAAGGCATTTGCTGTTAAAGGGGATTGGCGTACCCATGAAAAGAATTGCGGGAAGCTTTGGTATTGCACTTGTGGTTCCGATTTTAAGCACAAAAGGTCTCTCAAGGATCACATTAGGTCTTTTGGGAAAGGTCACTCTCCACACCCTTCTCTTGAAGGTTTTGAAGATGAGAAGGAATGCATCACTGGCTCTGAAGATGATTCCGTTCGCTAGATACAATCGACCTTTGGTCAACAACGTCCTACGTGTGTTTGGAGTTTCAAGTATAAATTTCGAAGCTATATATATATAAGCTTCCCTAAGCTTGTGCTCGGTAACAAAAAGTTCTCAACAGCATTCGTGTGGTGGTACGTACATAGGGAGCGGTTTGCTACGGAGCACTAGCTGGGGATGAGCAGTAGTACGTATAGTAACTTAAAAGGACATGTTTGCATTGAGATAGTAAGACTGAAATAAGGGGATTACCTCAAGTGATGAAGTAGATGAATTTTCTCTCCTCAGTGGGGGCAAATAGTATATTCACAAGCTGCTTTGTTCAATTTTCAAGCTCTTTTCAGGATATCACCCACTTGAAGAAAATTTTTCCGCTTCACCACTAACTGGTGATCTTATTACAGCTTTTCCAAGATTGTCGTTGTGTCGTTGCTTGTTAGTTCATGGTGTATCTGCATGTTGTTTCTATGTCAGACATTCAGTTCTTGTAATGAAATGATTGAAGACCATTCCAGAATCCAGATTGCATTGAATAACTCATCAAGGAAGCGATTGCTTACGGCCAGTGTTTCTGATCTGTTTACATTAAATACTGCTCTTTTTTTAATTAAGTTATAGCAATCTCCAAAAATTATCTCAAAAGTATTATTTGTGATCCTTCTTTTCTAGCTTGTGACAAAAGAAATAAGCAATATTAATAGTTCAAATGTTGAGTCTTTAGATTGACCACCAATGAAAACAAAGCGTAGGAAATTCGATCTAAATAATTCAAATTAGCAGGATATTTTTCTGAAGAAGTTAACAAATTCGGATGAGTCACTTATAGTGGCAATTATATAACTTAACTAATCGCAGGTTCAAATACGATGAAAAGGGGATAATAATTTCAAAAAAATAGAAGCGCGATCTATCAGTAAGTACAAAACTATTCTAAAAAAGTTCATAACATGTTATAATATCCTATGAATATGTATAAATTTTAATTATGTATTGAGATAATCATTTAATCCTATAATTTGTATAATATTTTTCATGATTATGAAACTTTTTTGTATTTTGATTTTTCAAAAGCCAATATTACTTTAACTTTATAAATTAATTAACAATTAAATCATAATAAAACATGAATCTTAATTTGTACCTTATTCAAGAGCTTTATCCTTTTTTTTATCGTATCTCTCGAATCGTTTTCAAAATTGGTCTATCTTAACCATCGTAACTGCACAAGTACCTAGCCTCTAACAGTATCCACAGAATAACTCTTTTAATTTATCTTTAATTATCTAATTAAACAATTTATATCTATAGATTAATATTAACGTCTAACAACACATCATGATCACCCAAATATTTAGAAATATCAAAGTAGTTTTGACTAACCTTTTCGTGTATAATTTTTTGGTATAATTCAATTCTTTCATCATACATTATTCCAATTAGACATAGAGCATAAAATTAATATCTACTCTATTTTAAGTCTACTCCTATTAGTTCTCTATTATTAACTGTTGATTCAATTAATAATATTTGTAAATTATTTACAAAACATCATTCCATCTTGAACAAAGATTCTCTGAATCAATATTAATTGAGAACAACATAAAATTCTCCTTAATTATTTTAGGATCATAAATCATATTTTGATCACTCAACTAACTTTATATATTCATGTTATATCCAATAACTACTGACTAAACTACTTATGATTATAATAGTTCATAAATCGTATCAAAATATAGTAATTCCTATACAAGATAACTTTGGAGACTTCAAATCAAAGGATCACTTACACAATCATCACAATGAGAATTTTTATATACATAAAAGTAATGTTTCAAAAGGATTTCTCTTATGGGATCAGTTCAGTGAACTTGTTCTCTAACAAGCACTTACATGTTTATTTAAGTATCTCCATATTTTAGTCTATTAGACCAACTATTTCCTTTATAAGAAAAAAATAACATGTATTAGTCTTTTTATGTTCTTTTAATGTTCAGCCTTAATTGAATAATGAATAAGAATAATTTAGGGATAATACATAAATATAATATGGATCTCATAATTATAATCTCATCATAATTTTATTTGCAACGTATAATTATCTTGTGAACTTTGTCATATATATCTAAATATGTACAAGATAAAGAATGTCTTTAAATTATTTTATCACTAAATTACAACTAACAAATTAACTCTAGGGTATAAACCAACACATGTAACCAAGAATAACATACCAACATTTATAATTAACAAAAACTTTTCAAATTGGGTATATTAATAAAATTATAAAAAAAATATGATAATAAATAAACTTATAAAAAATATGATAATAAACTATAGATAAACATATATGTAATACTTAGATATAGAAAATGTAATAAAAAATAACATATCAACATTTATAATTAACAAAACCATATCAAATTGGTTATATTAACTTAAACTTAAAAAATGATAATAAATTATGGACAAACATAATCCTATAATTTGTGTAACATTTAGATATAGTACATGTAATCGAGAATACCGTACCAACGTTTATAATTAATTAACAAAACCTTATCAAATTGGGTATATTAACTTAAACTTATAAAAAATATGATAATAAATTATAGACAAACATAATCTTATAATCTCTGTAATACTTAGATAATGTGTAATTGAGAATAACATACAAACATTTATAGTTAGCAAAACCACATCACAAGACGACATCAACTTGGGTATATTTGCTTAAACTTATAAAAAAATATGATAATAAATTATAGACAAACATAATCCTATAATATGTGTAATACTTAGATATAGAACATGTAATCAAGAATAACATACCAACATTAATTAACAAACCACATCAAATTGGGTATATTAACTTAAAACTTATAAAAATTATGATTCTAAATTATGGACAAACATAAACAAGTTTTAAATAATTAAAAAGTTTTATGTACATATGTGTAAAACATTTTTCTACATGACAAATCAGATTTGCTTATTTGCTCTCAATTTAATAACGAATAGCACAAACACCTAAGAGTCAAACAAAATCATTTTAAATCTCAATTAATAAAAATCTGTGGAACTTTAAGATGGTGAATTGTTTACAGCATGTAAATTGTTTAAATTAAATTGTGTACCTATCACTATATTTATGATATTTACCCAATTTAGCATTTATTTATAAGTCTCAACAATTATATCTCATTACCACGCTTCACACACAAGTACAACCACGACTAATAAGGCCTTAATTCACCAAAAATGCAATAAATTAAGTATTCGACACGTCATTCACACACATTTGACACTAAAAATTCTTGATGCAGTTACAACAATATCATAATAATTATTTGTGTTCACTGAAAACCTAAAGCATATGTTACGTTCCTAATAGTATCTATATGTCAGCACTCGTGATAAACCACACTTAATTAGACATGACTAAACCCCCCAAAATAACAATTTAATAATAAACTTAATTTTGTCGCTATAATGATTTGGGGTTGTTCATAATTCTGCTTTAAATTGTAATTAACATATAAATAGTTAAGGTTAACATTCAATAAAATATTTAAAAATACAAAATAGCAAATAATTAATTTAGAAAGTCTTGACATATACTACTAACTTTCATATGAAAAGTACTTATAGATTCATTCTCATTACAAAATTATGTTGTCTTCTATCTAAATTTCTCCAAAGTCATTAATATCTAACTTAAATCACTTGATATGACATTTCTATCAAAAGTAAAGATCAAAATATCGAAAATGTCCAATGATGACAACAAAATGAACTCACAACTTCTTTAACTAAATTCTCTTATCTGGGTTCAGTATTAGCTCTCAATGTCTTTTTTAACTATATTGAACTTAGAAGTCTCGCTACATCACAATTATCTTATTCTTATCAAGAACTAAACATAAAATATAAATTAATTCATAAGCATTAATAATTTTTCAAACTTCAAATTTTAAAATATTGTAATTAAAAGTTCACATAAACAAATTGTAAAACAATAAAATGTAGGATCTCACAACAAACATTTGAAACTAAAAGAAAAAAATCACTTTAAATCTCAATAGCCAAAAATTTATGAGACTTAAGTAATGAAATGTTTACAAGGATAATTTTACAACGTATAAATAGTTTTAACATTAACTTATGTACATATCATAAAAACAATGGCACGTAAAATCAGGTCTTATCAACATAATTAAGTTCTCAAATTTGATTTTATTACATGTAGCTTAAATGATATTATTAATTCCTCAAATTTGATTTTATTACATGTCGCTTAGATGATATACCTAAAAGATAAGTAAGTTGTTCAACAATTTTGAAATTTTAGTATGAAATTAAATAATACACACATTTTTTTTATAAGCGATATGCTAAAAAGTTTCAAATAACTCGTTAAAAATAAAAACAATGTGTCATATGATATAATGTTATTCACCTAATGAATTAATAAAGTCAAGCATATTAACATTCAAAGAAGACTCCATCAATTTGAGCTAAAAATCAGTGAACTTAATATTTCTTGCGGGTCAATTAAAATTTTAAATTACCAACTAGACAATTATAAAACTAGCAACATGAAAATGGATAGTAAAATAGATTGCCATATACCCCTCGCTGAAAAATTGAGGCGCAATCTCATCATGTGTATAGTGAAAGTGAACAAATTTTGTTCATAATTTTTGAAAAATAAGATCTTTTCAATTTTATAATATAACTGATTTATAAATATAATAAAATATAAATTATTAATATCTTTAATAATTCTCTCACAAAACTACTTTCTGAAAGAGGTTATTCAAAATTACTTTAGCCTCACAAGTGTCCAACTTTTAATAATATACATATAAACAAGTTGAAAGAATTTTAAAATTGGTGTAAAGTGGGACATGCTAAGAGTTGTAACTCCTATAGACTTTACATTTATTTATAATATGGTTTAACTTTTTAGTAATTTAATTAATTATAATTATGATTATAATCAAACTTTAATTGAAACTACAACTAATCCTAATTAAAAACAAATTAGGTATCGTAAAGTTATTCAACTTTATAATCAATTTTTACTTAATTAAATTACCTATTCTCTTATTAATTATATTTTCTTACTAATTTATTTATTTATTAAAAATATAATGTGTACTAATTTTACTAATTTTTCTATCTTATTAATGTCTAATCAGAATTAGAAAATAATCATAATTCTATTTGTAAAACATATTTACTCCATAAATTTTATTTTATAAATTAGTTAATTAAATAAATATATATAGTGAAAACATCTTTTTTAATTATATAAAAATATAATTAATTAGTTATCAAGCATAAAGCAACACCTCTTACTTTGTATTACTAGTACGTCTTAATTTTTTCACTTCTACCCTCTTACTAGTTCTCGTATCTTTCTGCAATTGTAGATGATGCCATCTTCAAAATTGCAATCGATAAATAATCATTAACATTTAGGTGAACATTTTTTTTAAACATTATTTACCATTAACTCGTTTACACGATCAATTATATAGTAAGTAACAATGTATTGCATACCATTCTCGTTTACACCTACAAAATATTGTTTCATCTTACGTCTTCAACAAAAATGCCACCGGTGAACATCGAAACTTTATAGTATCATCTATTCTTCACCTGGATTCATTCTCTCTTCCAAATTTAGATCCAATATGGGAAGAAAGAAACACCTGGCAGATAGATATACATTCCCAGCTTGCTGAAGCTACATTAATGAACAACTCCCAAGTTCGAAAAGCATTATTAGACACGAAGATGAAGTGCCCAAAGCCACCGTTTAATTTGTTGCCAGATTGAGTTGATTGTTGCATCTCGTCATCCCAAAAGCGCATAACCCAAGAAGCCACTGCCGCTATATTTTGAGGGACATTCCACGAGCAGAAGGCCCCATAACCGTCTAACCGCTAACCTAGGCTATTAAACAAATGTTCGTCTAACTACTTGCAAGTTGCAACCGAGGATGATGATTAAAATAAATGGATAATGTTGAGTACCGAGCCTTGATATCTCAAGGTCTCCCGTTTATGGGCCAGGTGTTGGCTCAGGGAGCCAAGAATCTGCCAAGTTGCAAGTGAGTATTAATGCACAAGGATTTGAATGGTGCATGAACGGTAGAGAGTAGGACAGATTTGCATAACATTAGACGGCTATATCACCACCTGTCAACATTGTAGGTTATGAAGGAAACCTATTTGGACAAGTGGCGTGTAAACATGCTACTTGGTACACCTGTTCTGTTTTGGGGAGGCCAGAAGAGCTAAGGAGCATGCAACCGTAGTCTATTTAGAAGGTTGGTCTTTTGTAAAGGCCTAATCGTGATTGTGTAAAAAAGAGGTTCTCTGGTTATCCCAAGAATATCTTTGTACGTCCTTTGCTGTCTCTGGTTCTTTTTGACAATTTGGGTGGTGCCTCCGGGTTTTCAGGCTTTGTCCAAATTTTTTAGTCGGAAAGTAACAGTTGGAGGTTTTTTGTAGAGTAAGATGAAGGTTAGTTTCAAATGAATGTGGCATGATTGGTGTGAAATGAAGTGATGAACTGATTGTATATGGCTTTTTGATTAAGTAGTGATGTGTT
>JAOQMM010000008.1:6886300-6907988 GCA_027563515.1 Erythroxylum platyclados | reverse complement strand
CGGCGTTCTTCCAACACACTTTGTAAACCGCCAAACGCGCCTTTGGCGCCACGCCTTTGGCAATGCCGAAAGCGTAGCCTTCCATGCTTGCTCGGAACACGTGCCGTCCGGCCGCAGTCGACGCAGTGTGTGTTCCATAGCCGTCGGCGTCTCTCGGCGACCTGAACTCAACCGTCTCGTTTATTCCAGTAATCGGCCCACCGAATCTCGACGCCGCCTCATGACCTTTCACAAAAAACCTGGCGCCGACCAACTTCCGGTTACAGTTCTTCGCCGAGAACTTCACTCCAGCCTCGCAAAATCCTTTCCACCGGGACGGAACCGGGCCGAGATTGACGTCGGAAAAGCACCGGCGCTCTGGCCAGACTCCAGTATCGAAGACTCCGATTATGACGTCGGACCCATAGTCGGATTCGGACCACAAACCCCGCTGGTTTCGCAGGCCGAGGAACTGAGGGGAGCGAGTAGTGTGGAGTTCTCTCCTGCGGTCCTCAAGAACGGCGAGGATGGATGGGTGGTCTGCGAGGGAAGAGGCGTGATCGGCGGTTAGTGTGGCAGAGAAACCATGAAAGACGGTGTCGTAGATGTGTAGAATTCGGTGTGGCGCGGTGAACTCGGAAGTGTACCAGTGATAGTGCGTAGGGAAAACGGACGGCTTGGATCGAGAGTCGACACGGATGATGAAAGTCTTAACCGTCGGATCAGTGGAAAATGTTTGTGAAGTGAAGGAAGCAAAGAGAAGACAGAGCAAGGCCAGAGAAGCCATTGAGAGAGTGAGTAAAGTGAGTGTAGTGTGTCTAGTAACCCGACAAAGATATACTAAGATTATTGCCGTTTTTAAGGTTAGGTATATTTTAATTACATTTTAAAAAATATTAGTATATATTTATTTATTTTATAATTCTTTTATTATTATGTTAATTTTATATTTATATGTAATTTTAAAATAAAGTTGTATACATGGATGACAATAATTTGGATTTAAATTAAATTTTTAATTAATTTTAATAGTAATTTGAAATATAATCAAATTTAGTCTATTAAAATAAAATAAAAATTTTGAATCTTTTCAAAATTTCAATTTGAATTTAATTGAATTTAAATCAAATTTAAATTGGTAAGAGAAAAGTATTTTATATATTAATTTTAAGTGAAATTAGACTAAATTTGGATTAAAATACTAATTTTAGTTATACAAAAAGTTTAAAATTTTTAATGCTATAGATAAATTTAACAAATAAAAAATCAATGAAAGAGTTTATTCCTATTTTTTTTACTGATAATTAAAGTAGTTAATGAGTGTTAGTAACAAAATGATTATGAACCGTTGGTATCATGATGTTCAATGATGACCATTCGATTTGTTGGGCCCTTTTTCTGGATGATCATGATGGTTGGTGACAATAAGGGTATGATAGGACTTTTTTAGATTCTTTGCCTAACTAGGGTTTGGAATTCACACACACTCACCTAAGTAGGTGAGTCTCAAACCTCACTTGTCATGTCTCTATAGTCCATATATGGCAAACCATGTTTAATTAATTGTCTAAAAAAATTCCAATTTGCTTAATGATTCTTTAATTTAAACCATTAATAAATTTAAGCTAAGGACAATTTTCTTACATGGAATGCATGTGTAATGGTGAGATATTGTTCTTCATGTAATAATCATGGTTTGTCTCATTCATAAATCATGTAAATCATTTGATAAGCATTGGACATGTCATTTGAAAGATATACCTAACAAGTTGCTTCAATTCAATAATTGAGTACTTATCTCATAGAATTTACCTGTAGTATCAACAAGTCAGTCTTGGTTTAATTTAATTAAAGTCAATAAAAAATTTTAAGTTAGTTGAATTTTAAGTTGAATTCAGATTCAACATAGTTGAATTGAACTAACTCAAACAGTCTGAACTAATTTACATAGTTTAAAAAAATATTATAATAATGCTAACACAATTGCATCCTAGGTCGTTCACTGATTCTAATCGAACTCAAGCCAAACAATTCAAATTCAGATCTAATTCAAGTAAAAAAAATTAAATATAATTCATAAACATTCTAACATATTATCATTCCTAATAACATTTTGGAATATGCAATTACTAATATAAAATTGACTTCTCATGTTTCATTTATTAAGTAGTTATTATTTATTATTTATTTCTTTTTATATATTTATCTATATTATATTATTTTTTTCTTTGTGGATTATTTGAAAATAGGAGTAAGGTTACGTACTATTAGACCTTCCCAAAATTCACATATCAGTTGAATTTTTGGGTTATTGTAATATAAGATTGACTTCTAATACGTTGGATATGACTTTTATTTTAAAGTTTTGAATATGTAGGAATTGCTCTAATTGATAGGTTGAGAAGTAATTATTAATTATTTGAATTAAATTTATTATTTAACTATAAATCTTAATCTAATAAATACTTTATTTAAAATACATCATCTCTAAATTACAACAACAATAACATCCAGTAGAAATTTTACAGAAGTTCAGGGTCTAAGAATATCCAGTAATATGTAGCCTTATTCGTAACTAATAGAGAGGCATATCATCTCTAAATTATTATATATATTTAAATATTTATTAATATACAGTAAAACTGTTGTTTATTAAATTTGTTATGTCAATTAAGAGTTAAAATTAACTCGGACTGAGTAAAATACTCAACGACTTAATGCTCAAAAAGAGAGGAGGATAGTTCTGCACGTGCTTTACAGGCGCGTGAATGTTAAAAAATCTCTATCTGCGCAACTTTGACGATAAAGACGCAGAACAGAACACGAAATTAGGATTAGACTTTACGGTGGGGCCAAGTACTGGAGCTCACTGCGGCGGATCCAACGGCCAGTATCACATCGTATAAAGCGAATCAAGATTTGAGGGGGCCACCATTGGATGAAATGAACGGTGCAGATCAGACGTGCAAGTTGTGGCATGGGCAACATGTGATGACTGATCATGCTGGGCCCGGAGCCATCTGATCATCCGCCATTATTCGTTAGCTTATTCTTTGGTCATTGAAGACGGGCAAGAGAGCAGAAGAGATAAAAAGTTGTAATCTCTCTCCTTTCTGGTCAAGAGAAGCATCAGGGCAAAAGGATTCGGTCCAACCCAAATTCCATTTGGTTTAATTTAAAGTTAATAAGTCAAATTTAATTCAATAAAATTTTGAAGTTATTCTTACAATTGATATTTTTCTTTACCAACTCGATACTTACTCACAACGGTAACGGCTCATGTTGGGAACAGAGCAAAAGAGATAAAAAGTTGTAATGTTTCTCTTTTCTGGTCAAGAAAAGCATCCGGGCAAAAAGATTGAGATTGAACTTAACCCGATTTAGTTTAATTTAAAGTTAATAAGTCAAAATTAATTTGATAAAATTTTGATATTACTTTAAAATTTTTCTTTAGAATAATATAATTTTAAACAATTTGAAGGAGACTTATACTGTATTTTCAGGGATCAAACCGGTAACACTTTCAATCCTTTATCATCTCTGATATTTAATTTTAATACCTCTTTTATGTAAATAATCAAACATGAGCTAGTTTTTCGAATTTTTAAGGTCTCGTATTAGATCAATGAGAATGGGAAGACTAGTTTTTGAATAGAGCCATTAGTATACTTTTAAACTTTATTCGTTAATTTTAAAATATGTCAAATCAAGCCCTAAATTGAAAATATTTTTAGACTTCTAATTAAAAATTTATCGAGTTTTATCTCATTACATTTGAAGGACTAGTTTGTAAATAAGGTTATTGATATAATTCAAACTTTATTTATTAATCTTAGATTAAATTAAATTTGAGTTTAGGTTAATTTCTTTTTTTAAATTGTAAAAATTTATTGAATTTTACTAGATTGCACTCAAATGATTAATTTTTGAATAAGATTGTTACTATAACTCGATATTTGCCCGTTGATTTTAGATCAATTTGAAATCAAATTTAAATTAAAATTTGACAAATTGCTAATAATTTATTGAGATTTACCACATTACTTCTAACTTAGATTTTTTGGTCTGTTTATTCACAATGCCAAATTGCTTGCATATGTTTTCTTCATATTCTATATTTCTACCATCTTCCTTGTTCTTTTCCATTTACCCACCAACGTTGTTTCTATAAGACCACAGAAAATGATTACAAGCAATAGTGACATATAAAACTACCAGAAGTCTATGGTCAATTTCTGTTCACAACTTTAAAATCCCCTGAGTTTCATTATATTCTGTATTTACTAACCACATGACATGAAGTTCTTAAAGAAGCATCTCCGCTAAGTTCTATTCTATATCCACTTGGATACATCTAGTTGTATCAAGATGATCTGAGAGTTTAAGAAAACTTCTTGCACGAATGGTGATTAGAGAGTGAAACATTTTGATGTTATGGATATTAGCGTTCGCCTAAAAGGTTATGGACCGACAAGGAAGTTCTATTGAAAAAGTTGTGTTAGATAACACGAGAGTAATTACAGAGGTTACATACCTTTAAATCTAGCTCTCAGCCACAAGGTCTAATGTTTGTGTAATAAGTACTAATATCGGAGGCCATTAAAAACTCACTCAAGCTATCTACCTGCTCACCAAACCAATGTAACTGGTTGTAGGTGCATATTTGATATGGAGTTGTATAAATTTTTTTATTGGTAGAACCAAGTCTTTGTACTAATGGTTTCAGGATGTTAAATGTATGGAAATGTAAAAGGTCCATGATACAAGGTCCCAACATTTACCATCTGATGAAGGCAAGATAATGACGAGGAAACAGAAGGCAGAAAGCAGAGGTCACGAAGGAGGGCAATCGCCCAAGAAGCCAAAGAATGAAGATGAGAATGGGCAAACATATGGCAAATCTGAGGAAGGTAACCTTTCTAAGGAGTTTGAAGAGTTTAGTAATGCCGTCAAAGAGAATCTCAATGTTGAAGAAATGCGTAAAATATTGGAGATGAATGATCAAGACTCCTCTGGCTCTGATGGGCTTGCTATCACCAAATGGTTAGTTTATTACATTGTCATCTACATAAATTTCTGTCGTACCGAAGTTCTCGCCAAAAGGTGTCATTTTTTGTATGGTTTGTGTGGTAGACATTGTAAACATGGAAATGGGAAATGTTCAGGATATTCTTGAATGCATTTCACAGCCTCTCCATCAATGTTAATAGCAGTTCCATTTACTTGGTGACAGCCAAGATTTGCTGTTCTTTGGGCTACTAGAGAAATGTCCAATGTGCAATAGCGATTTGGAATTTGATGGTAAACGTTATTATTGCAAAGGGTTCTATAGTGAGTGGTCTAGTTGCACTTTCAAGACGAGAAATCCACCGAGGAAACAAGAGTCTGTCAGGCTGCCAGATTCTGCGCTGAACTCGCCCGTAGGAGATGTAAACTCTGCTGTCACCATTCACTTTTTAATTTTCCTGATAGCACTGTATAATATGCGGAAAACTAGTTCTCATGCACATGTTCTTGTTCACAATGTTCCAGTTGCTAAGGAAGCGTCAGGATCCTAATAGTAGGCCTCGACAGAATTTAGGAGCCCTAGATAGACCTTTTGCAGGGATGATCATCTCTTTATCAGGTCGTCTTTCCAGAACACATGTAAGTAACATTTGTTCATGGATCATTCTGAAGCATGAGTTTTTGCAAGATTCCAATTAGATGCTGTCTGGGTCAATACCATTATGCAGCATTACTGGAAGACAAAGATTGAGAGACAGGGGGGGAAAGTTTCGAACTCCGTTATTGGTAATCTATTATCTTTTATTAGGATTGTTCTTTGGTTCGCTAGAATCTTTTCAAGTTTTTTTGTTGCCGACATTAGTGTGGAAAACTATGTATAGGCGTGAATTGCCTAGTTGTTTCACCTGCTGAGCGAGATCGTGGAGGTTCGTCCAAGCTTGCGGAAGCACTGTGAGTGCTGGAATTTTCTGTTAATTTTTTAAGTATTGCTGAACAACATTTTGTCGGAATGTTATTGTTTCAACATCAACTCATCAATATCCTAAGTTGCTAAACGTGTAACTTGAAGTGAGAGAGGCATACGTGTTGTGAGGGAAGCATGGCTGCTTGATAGCATTGAGAAACAAGAACCTCAGCCCCTGGAAGCTTATGATTGCGTCTCCGATCTTACTGTGGATGGTAAAGGAATACCATTGGATAAACAGGATCCCAGTGATGAGGCTTTTGAATTGATTTCAGCAGAAGTATGGAATTGTTTTTTTCAGTCCCCAAATTGCAGCAGCTACTGTTATTGTCATGAATCACTAAGAAATTCTGACTGCAGGTCAAACTTCATGGCAAGAGAGGAGTCCACAGAGATACTAAATTGCAGGAACGAGGTGGTCAAATATTCGAGAGAGACGGAATATTGTACAATTGTGCCTTTGCACTTTGTGATATGGGGCGAGGACAAAACGAGTAATCCCAGAAATTTCACAAGCTCCATGCTCTTCTGTTCAGTTCGTACAACATTGACGACTTGTATTTCTTGTAGGTTTTGCGTTATGCAACTGATAACAGTACCAGAAAACAACTTGCATCTGTACTACAAAAAAGGCGGAATGGGGGATGATATAAACTTAGAAGAGAGGCTTGAAGAATGGGAAAATGTAGATAATGCAATAAAGGAGTTTATCAGCCTCTTTGAGGAGATCACTGGCAATGAGTTTGAGCCATGGGAGAGGGAGAAGAAGTTTGAAAAGAAGCGACTGAGTTTCTATCCTATTGACATGGTAAATTAACTCCTAATTTTTGAAATGAATAACTTATTAATTGCTATCAGACAGCGCTGGAGTGAGGAATCTTGTTGGGTCTGTATAGGATGGAGGAGTTGATGTGAGACATGGGGGTCTAGCTCTCAGACAGCTTGGAGTTGCTGCTGCACATTGTAAGCTGGAACCGATGGTTGCAAACTTCATGAAAATCTTATGTAGTCAAGAAATTTACAGGTAAGACTACCTAAAACTTGTACATGTTCTATCCCTGAAAATTTTAGAGGATTCAAGATTTGTGGTTTGTTTAATTGTAGATATGCTTTAACTGAGATGGCTCTGGACTCTGCTGACCTGCCAATGGGCATGCTGTCCAATCTACACTTGGAAAGAAGTAGAGTGTTTTCCCATCTGAGCTGTTTGTTTTGGCTTTATCACTCCTAGTTGTGTAATACGTTAACCTTGTCAGGCGAGGAGGTTCTACAACAGTTTGTAGTAGTAGTGGAAGAATCAAAAGAGACTGGACAGAAGGCAGAGGCGGTTTGGTCAGACTTTAGCCAGAGATGGTTTACACTAATGCCCTCTACCAGGCCTTTCATATTTAAGGACTATCAAGATCTTGCAGATCATGTGAGCTAACACGTGGATTCCATCACGCTTATCATTGTGTCAGCTGCTCCGCATTCTAAAAGTGGAATCTGAATTTATTTGCAGGGTGCAGCTGCATTTGAGACGATCAGAGACATAAATGTTGCTTCCCGTCTCATTGGAGGCATGTCTGGTTCAACGCTTGATGACCCGTTGTCTGATCGATACAACAAACTGGGCTGCTCAGTTTCTGCATTGGTCGAAGATTCTGATGATTACAAAATGATTGTAAAGTACTTGGAGACAACTTATGAACCCTTTAAAGTTGGGGACATTGTGAGACCACTGACTTTATGCATGAGTGTAATTGCCAAGCTAAAAAACTCTGTTTGCAAACAGGGTTATGAACTTATCATTGAGATGATTTGATGTAGGAATATGGAATATCCATTGAGAATATTTTTTCTGTGGAGGTTGATGCCTGTCCGTCTTTGGATGAGATGGAAAATAAAGCAAACAGAATTCTGTTATGGTGTGGTGAGTTACTGGAGCACTTGCATCCATTTCTCTGTGTTCCTTGCAGACGTAACAGCACCTTTATATTTTCCGTCTCAGGTACTCGAAGCTCGAACTTGTTAAGGCATTTACATAAAGGGTTCTTGCCTGCAGTCTGTTCTCTTCCAGTCGCTGGTTATATGGTAACTCTCTAAAGCTACCGTCATTCAATTTACTTCCCTTGCACAAACCATCATACTAAAAAAGGGCCGCTGCAGTTTGGCAAGGCAATCGTTTGTTCAGATGCTGCTGCTGAGGCTGCCAGGTATGGTTTCACCGCTGTTGACAGGCCTGACGGATTTCTAGTCCTAGCCGTTGCCTCTCTCGGAGATCAAGTTATGGAGGTGAAGAGTCCACCAGAGGTTTGTTACATGCCTTAATTACATCAGTGTCATGTTTGTTCGAGGAAAATTGGAATATTATCCAATTGGATGTGACAGGACACTAAATCTTTGGAGGAAAAGAAAATTGGAGTGAAGGGACTGGGGCAAAAGAAAACAGAAGAGTCTGAGCATTTCTCATGGAAAGATGGCATCAAGGTTCCTTGTGGGCGGTTAGTGGCATCTGAGCACAAAGATAGCCCCCTGGAGTACAATGAGTACGCTGTCTACGACCCGAAGCAGGTAAGAACTAGTGGCGTGGTTAGTAGTTGAGTTTGATGTGGTTGTTAATAATGAATGGTATTTGTTGCAATCTGTAGACAAGCATACGCTTTCTGGTGGGAGTGACGTACGAGGAGAAAGATGCAGTGGAGGCATGAGGAAGATGGTGCAAGGAATAGTTGTGTACAGGTTACAGCTTTCTCTTCCTTCCTTTTTGGATCTTTTGGTCGTTTTTTGGGAACGAAGATGGTGGGCTTGCGTAACAACATAACCGACCTGATAGATAGGATTGCGAAAGGGTGGATGTGGATGGGTTTTGTTGTATGTAAATATCTAATCATCTGCTGTATCTAAATTATGGTGACTTCAAAGCTCTCGTGATTATGATGTAGGACCCTAGTTGACATACCTTTACAAGCATGCGAGAGGGCATGGTAGACCTAAAAAATTTTGAATTTTTGTTCTCATCCCATTGCTTTGTTTTGCATGCAAATGTTAATTTTCTTATTTATCAACGAAGAAAGGTATTAGACGATTTTTGGCACACTCGTGTGTCATCTTAAAAATTATGAAACAATCACCGAGCGCTGGAGTTCAATGGCACGGGTTGATCTCCGCTTAAGTAAGATCAGGGGTTCAAACCCTCCTTGCGTACGCAGCAGTGTTAAATACTTGGTGGTAGTGCTGAGTCGTTTTTTGGGATCCTACACAGGCACGAGCGAGGAATAGTCTGGGTATGGTACTGACTTAAAGGTACCACCGATAGTTCAGGCCTACCTAGGACATCTCGTGGGTCTACCAAAAAATAAAATAAAATAAAATAAAATAATGAAACAAATAGAACTCAAATTGATGAGCTATTTTGGTGCAGTACTCCTGAAGTTAGCATCCTCGTCTTGTGTGCGAAACTTGGGGTTATCTGTGGAGACTCTAAAGGAAAACTCTTGACTGTATCATTTCCTCAAGTTGGGGACCTACTTGGTAGTCTTTTTGGAAGTGATTTTGAGAAAGATATGGGTCCCAAAAGCTCCAACTAAAACGCCGGAAGCTAGGAGTGCCATGCTCAGGATTCTTGTACTAGGAGATCTCTGTGTGAAAGGCACAAGGTAAAACAACGTAAATACTGATACAAAAGATTATGTAAGCCTAAGGACATTTACATGATCGGGATAAGCACAGAGAGTGATAGAGAATAACAGCAAGAATGGAACCAACAGTACAGTGATCCTCAGTGAACTTAAAACGCTAATTCAACTGGAATTGAAGAGCATACTTTGGATTGTGTTATTTCTGGTGTAGCAGTGATAATTAATAGTAGTTAAGCCTTAATACATGAATGGCATCATTGGATAATTTAAAACACAATAAAATGAACATCTAAGGATCAAATATTATTAGGATGTCACGACTATATGAAAAAAAAAGAAAGATACATATTTAAGATAGTCTATTCTCAATATTTTCTATTTATTTTTTACAAAAAATGAACAAGTAGAATAAAAGTTAGAACATGAGATAGCAGTCATGTATTGGTGATTCTATTTTTTATACTGAATGGTACGCTTAAACTGTAAATGGTAACTATTATGAATTATTTTTTATACTGAAAATTATGTCAAGTCTACTAAAATTCAAATATCAATAAATGAAACTTTTGAATTGAACTTTGTCAATCTTGCAACAGTATACTGCTATGAATTATGACGTCGCCGAAATGTTATCAGTTTCGAATTTAGATACTTCGTCAAAAGTCATAAAGCATTTAATTGTCCTCAAATTTTCAGATGCCACGATTCTAATGCAACTAAAGAGTAAAGACTATTCACATAGGCCAGTGCAATGCAAGTGACATTTGCATGTTTCGAAATACAGCAATTAAACATTTTACATGATAGACCGACTAAAGACTACGGGTCAAATTGAAAAATGAAAGGTTGAAATATTCATGAGAAACTGTACTTTTTCTTTCTCACATTTCTCGTTCCTTCCTTCTCGTGTAAACATCTTTTAGTCGTACGTTATTGGGGCTTGTTTAGAGTTGGTTTTCGACGCTCTTTCCCAAATCCCATTTCATATCTTTATAGCTTAAAACAAGTTCGTGAAGAGAACTGATGATCAATAACTCTGATTAACTCTACCATCGAGAATTGGAATAATCGTATCTCTCAAATGTAAAACAATTAATAGAATCGAATAACCGAGCTAATTGGCAACCTTCGCTATTTCGGGACATTATTTATTTGAAGGTAATCCTCGATATCTAAATTAACACGATGACTCCAATGACTGGAACCAGACCTTTAATGCATAGAAAATAATCCCATCAAATGACATATAATTTGTTATACCATTGACACATGGCCCCGTTTCGGACAGCAAGAGTTGGCTACGGACCATCAACTTATACATGTTTCTAAACTTAGTCAAGTAGTGCAAATTCTATAGCAGATGTGGAATTGTAAGCCCGGGTTTTGAGTTTTGATTATGACTTTTTGAGTTCTAGCATAATTTTGTCGCATATAAAAGGATGTGCAGTATCCACCAGGGAACTCACCACAAATTTTAGACTGATTGTAATCTGTAACTGTATCAGAAATAATGAGACCTCACTTTGGTCTTACTCTTTTCTTGTTTATCATTGTCTCATTGCAACATGAAGCCACAGCTGAAACGAAGGTACTAAATCAGGGTGTCTAAACATTTAAAATGTTGGTTTCATATGACCACTGTAATTGGGACAACTGCGACATTCTTGTTTCTCTATGCAGCATTACATAGTATACATGGGCGAACACTCCCACCCCAATTCAGAGTCTGTGATCAAGGCCAACGATGAGATGCTTGCTTCAGTCACTAACAGGCATGGGTTTATGATGTGTGTTAGCTAGCTTTCATTGAAACATAGATATACTTATATAAAGCTCAGATGCAACTTCTTTTATATCTCTGCAGCTTTCACGAAGAGAACAATTTGGCAATTCACCATTACACTAGAAGTTTTAGAGGCTTCTCCGCGATGCTTACAGAAGAGCAAGCCCAGCAACTAGCAGGTGTTCTGAGCATCTTCACTTTTATTTCTCAAAGTGCTTTTGCATAATTCAAGTGAAAGAGATATACTTATCATCAAGATCAATGGTTTATTAGGCGCACAAACTGAGTAATGCCAATGCCCTTTTCTGCAGAAAGGGAGTCAGTTGTTTCTGTCTTCGAAAGTAAGATCAATGATCTCCACACAACTCGTTCGTGGAAATTTTTAGGGTTAAACTCTATCCAAAGCAGATTTCGAGTACCCTCATCTATATCAAATGTTATTGTTGGAGTCATTGATACAGGTAAGGCTTTACAATATAGCCCTAAAGAATTATTTTTATTTGTAGCCATAGTCAAGTATGTGACAACTTTAATTATTTCATCTGCAGGAGTTTGGCCTGACTCTGAGAGTTTCAACGATAAACAATTAGGCCCTGTGCCCGGTAAGTTCAAGGGTGAATGTGTTGTTGGACAAAACTTCACGTCATCCGACTGCAACAGGTGATCAACATTTCATTCGACCAAAGCCATCTTCTCCTTGTCTTTTCTACGATTAGCACAGCAAGAATTGTTTATGCTAATGTTGTGAACATGTCCTTTCGTTCATTAACGCTAAGTTGGTAGTTGTAGCTATCAGTCTAACGATGCCAAGTGACACTCAATATGCAGAAAAATTATCGGATCAAGGTTTTATGTCAAAGGATTTGAAGCACAAAAGGGGCCTCTTGAATCTTTCAGTGGTCCTGTTTTCCGATCAGCTCGAGACAGTGAGGGGCATGGCTCCCACACTGCATCAATAATAGCTGGATCTATTGTTCCTAATGCTAACTTATTTGGTCTGGCCAATGGTACTGCAAGAGGTGGTGCACCAAATGCCAGGCTTGCCATTTACAAGGCTTGTTGGTATTTGTACTGTGCAGATGCTGATGTTCTTGCTGCAATGGACGATGCAATTAGTGATGGAGTAGATATCCTTTCTCTTTCCCTCGGCCCGCCTCCTCCACAACCATTTTACTTCGAAAACGCCATCTCTATCGGAGCTTTCCACGCATTTCGAAAGGGAATATTTGTTACCTGTTCAGCAGGTAACTCATATTTCACAGGGAGTGCAACAAATGTTGCTCCTTGGATCATGACTGTGGCCGCTAGCTCAATCGATCGACAATTCCTCTCAAATGTACATCTGGGAAACTTGAAAGTCCTGAAGGTGATCCCTCTCAATTTGATTTCCATTTTCTTCCCGTCAAGCATGAGTTGAATTTCCATTAAAGACAAGCTATTCTTTCAGGGTTTTTCTATAAATCCCTTGAAGATGAAAACCCCAAAACCTTTAATAGCTGCAAGTGATGCAGCTTCACCAGGAGTATCAGCTGACAATGCCAGGTATCTTCATTATCCAAGACACAAGTACAGTAGCTGAGCTGTGGAATTGATAAGTATTGGCTTGTCTTCATTCTTCAATGCATTTTGTGTTGGGCCTTTAGGTTCTTACTGTACAATTCATTATCCACTTTTCAGATCTACCTTAAAAATCCTTCAATATCTCATCGATTAATTTGCAGGTTCTCCAGAAGTTAAACATTTTAAAAGTATTTTTTTTTTCGATTATCCAACGCACAAGCTAGATTACAGTGTGAAAACTAACTTGCGAAAGCTTTATTAATTTCTTATGAATATTCCCAGATATAATTTGATGCGTATGAGTCTCAGAATACTTGTTGTGTCACTCTCATCCGCAGACAGTGCTCTTGTGAAATCTACAACCCTCCGCTCGTTTATTTTCTGTTTCAGTTTATGCCAGAACAATACTTTAGATGCTACCAAAATTAAGGGAAAGATTGTGGTGTGCAAGATTCGGGATTTATCTGAAAACCGAAGACAAAAAGCGTATTTTGTGCAACAAGGTGGCGGAGATGGAATTATACTGATTGATCCAACGGGCAAGGATATCGGTTACCAGTTCGTAATTCCAGGCACTACTATTGGGCTGGAAGAAGCGTCAGAGCTTCAAGAATACATGAAGAAAGAGAAGTGAGTTTTCTAGCTTCGGTTACAAAAGATAAAAGAGAAGTCCAAATCATAAATCAACTGACAATTAAGAATCATTTTGATACTTGTGTTGCAGGAATCCAATTGCAAGAATTAGTCCAACAAAACCATTTCTGAACCATAAACCTGCACCAGAAATGGCAATGTTCTCTTCCCAGGGGCCAAATGTTGTGTCTCCAGATATTATAAAAGTAAGCATTATCCAATGTAATCTAATAATTAATATAGGAGAAATATTAAGTCCTATAATGCTGTCTGACAAATTGTATTCCAATCGCAGCCAGATATTACAGCACCTGGAGCTTATATTTTGGCAGCATGGTCTCCAGTGTCAACTTATTCCTTAACTTCAGTAGATTACTACATACAGTCCGGCACTTCCATGGCTTGCCCACATGTTAGTGCAGTCGCAGCAATCCTAAAAGCACACTACCCTTTTTGGAGTCCAGCAGCGATAAAGTCTGCAATAATGACGACCGGTTAGATTTTAGAATATATTAAGAAATCATATCGCTATTGACGTATTCCTAATATCTGTTGTTTGAACATGTTACAGCTACAGTGACTGATAACACGCACCAACCGATTAAAAAAAATCCATTTGGCACACCGGCTACACCATTCGACTATGGATCTGGACACATAAATCCAATACCAGCACTTAATCCAGGACTAGTTTATGACATTAATGTGGAGGACCTCTTGATTTTTCTCTGCAGCATAGGTGCAACCCCAGCAAAAATAAGAAGCCTCGCTGGATACCAATTTTCTTGCAAGCAACCTGTTGCCAAGTCATATGATCTCAACTACCCTTCCATTGGTATATCCAACTTGCATGGAAGCGTATCCGTTCGTAGAACAGTCACGTACTATGGTATTGGACCCACAGTTTATAACGCTAGTCTAAATTGTCCACCAGGTGTTGCATGTACAGTGACACCTGCCAATCTTAAGTTCGCAAGTACAGGGGAGAAAATGGCTTTTACGATTGAATTCAGACCTTTCAAGACCAGCAATGGAGAGTTTGTGTTTGGGTACTTAACATGGAAAAATGGGATTCACACGGTCAGAAGTCCTATTGCTCTCAATGTTGCTTCGTTATAGGATTTAAATAAGTCTTTCAGCAGTTCGAGCAACCAATATTGTTCTGATGGATGATGTCATATCTTCAATTGTTTTTCTTGTCCAGGGATACATAGGATAGCAACCAATAATGCTTCGTTCGATGTATAAATATCATAATCAGTGTTAGTGTCCTAATAATGTGAGCATTGAATGTCGCTATGCATCATGTGAAGTCTTTTGATCTATCCGAAAGTCTAAATTGATGAAGGAATTATAGAATACATAGAATATTATTCTTTTGTCATCCCATGTTTTTAATCTTCCACCCTTTTTAAGATCAATCCGATTAGATTTAAATGAATTACCTCTTTCTTTGGAGAAATCAATCTAAGTAATTAGTTTGCCAACAGAACTCGGAAAACATGCAGTTACGAAGAGTGACAGGCTCAAGAATTAGTGTTAATACAAATTTCACTCTTTTGATTGTTGTCATTAGGTTTCTGATAAATCAAATTCAAACTGAATCGGTTCAAAAAACAAAGTTGATGGTCTAACTTGTAATTTGAATCTTTAAGTGAAATTCATAGATTAATTTAGACATTTTTAAATTGTTAAAATTAACTCTTATATTATTCTTTGATTTTCTAATTTTATAATATAATAAGTAAAAAAAATCAAAATTAGAAGTAGTATTTTCTTATCGCTCATCAACTTGATTCAACATAATATATGCATATATATATATTTACGTACTGAATACGTAAGAAGATTTATTTTCACTAATATACCAAGATTTTCTTAGAATTAAAAATAGTACTGGACCCTTGGTTTATTGTTTTTTGAAAAGGCCTTTCCACTGATTTACTGAGATTGCTGAACTGAACTGAAACTTCATGACGAACTGTTCCGACACCATTGTTCGTCCTCCGGATGAGGACGGTAACATGTTGGCCACGAGTAAGGTTAAGAATTGAACAGAACATTCCACCTCCCTCAAGCAGGAGCCATCGCCTTCAGCATCATCTCATGGAGCTTTAGGCGCATCTTCAGTAGCACCAAATCGCATGTCGCCACCTATCGCAGCTGCTCCAACCGAAGTTCCAATCACAGTAAGGTTCCAGCCGCTGCTCTTCGCATGCTCCTCATATCCGACAGCCACAACAACAAGAAATCTCACAAGTTATTCCGCAGCAACCAAACAACCAACGCCGGCCCTCACATGATGTTTACCATATTTTCAACACCACAAAGATCACATGCATGACACCGCTTATTCCAAATTCCAGCAGCTTATGCATTGTATGGTTATGGACTTTTAATGTTCTGGTTCTAAGTCTTATCAATCTCAACTTTTCAGATCTTGGGTGTCTTATAGTTTTTTAAAATATTTTTGGGTGTTTTATGAAACTAATTTCATATATTTGTTTAACTCTTAAACAAATTTTTAATCATATTGATAATTCAATTATGTTGGGTTTTAAAATATTTAATTTCAACTTTTTAGATTGTAAGAATTTTGTCAATTCCTAAATTAATCAATTAACAATCAAACATATTTTAATCAAATTATGAAGTTAAAGTTTTCTATAATACTACTATTGGAAAATCAGGACAGAATCGAATCCTAATTGTAGCGAAATAATTACGAAACTTTTTTTTACTTTGATTTCTCGAAAATCAAGATCACTTTAATTATATAAAATGATTAACAATTAAATCATTATAATAGTATCCACAAAATAGGTTGAATAACTTTGTAATTCTTACAAAGAGGGTTAACACAAGAAGTCCTAACTCCATTAGAGCTAAAGTATATTTATAATAAGATGGCCTGCTGAATATTGTAAGTAATATTCTACACTACCTTCCCTACATATTTCTGCCCAAATCGTTGAGGATTTATTGTCATAAATCCAGTGTAATCTACCTGCAAAATAACCAAGAGTTTCAAGTGATTGTAAGCATGCTGGTTGGAGGTTTTGGGTGATCTTGTAGGTGACGTGTCATGATATAGACATTTACAATTCTTTAGAAGGTCAATTTCAAATTTGAACTTCCATAAGTGAAATATCTCCTATAATTGGTGGATACTACCTTAATACGAATTAATGGAAGCTTGAGCTCTGATCTACCAACAGACTTCTTGTTGGACTTCTCTATCAGATTACTGACCTAAAAGCATCAAAATCATAATATTGAAGTTGCCAAAGAGCAATCAATAAGCATTAGTATATCATTAGCAACTGAAATGTTAATGGTGATTGGAAAGGACAAACTTCCTGGCTTGAAGTTTACCACTTTGTCCAAATGTTGAAGAATTGAGCTTTGATCATTGGGATCAAGGTCAGCTTCATCCTTTAACACAACCTGCACCAGGAAAAGGAGTAAGTCATAAACTGCTTATTCAAATTGAAAAGTGACAAAACAAATTACCTCTGAATATTCGAAAGGCCTGACAGAAGTCAAGGGTATCTTTGTTGGCCGATATTGATTTCCCTAGATTACAAGGTATCAAAGCATATGCAAAATAAGCAAAAGAAACAAACAAACTTCCATCAAAATCTTCTTTCGGAGTTTCCATATCAAGTACCTTGATTTCCAGAAGGAGCACATGTTTTGGCTTTGATTCTCCATCAATCAGTGAAGTTGCAACTGAAGAACCTGGTTGTGTTATATGAAATCCCATCCCAGGAACTTCCTTTTAAAATCAAAAGGTACTTGTATTTAGTAAAGGCAGTATTTAAGCTGTAAAAAATAATCATAAAAGTACACTAGTAGCACCTGAGGATCAATAAGACATTCATGTTCATGCCCCCAGACAATGAAATCTAGAAATCTTGGTAAGAAGTGTTCATTTATTGCATTCTTCGGGTTTGCCTTCACTCTGCATATCATAGTAAAGTTCAAACCTTTAACATATGGGTGACTTGATAGACTAGTTCCAGACATCTTTTTGAATGAAATTTCCACCGTAACACAAGATCTTCCATTCACATGATAAAATGAAGATTTTGAGAGAATGGTAAACTAACAAACACCATATTGAAAAACTGCCATTATCCTGAGATACAAAGACAATGGTTAACTTCCACACAACCTGTTCTGATGAAGTGCCAGAATGTTGAACCAGTCTGACACCTGACATCCGTCTTGAGCTTCAGGTCTCATCCATTGTACAGCATGCGGTGTCTAAGAAATTAAAAATGAAAGAGAGATATAAGTCAACATCCAATAATCAAATAAGAGATGTAGAAAAAAATATATTATATGAAGTACCTGAAACATTCTATTGAGCCGTTCATCCCTAATGTTTCCAAGACCATACAGGGCTACGGCCGTTGAACCCTGTCACTGATATAAGTTATTGCATAGTGGGAAGAATGTTTGAACAACTAGAGGCATCTTGCTGATACAACTGACCTTCCTAATAAGGATAGGATATAGAGTGATCTGGCCAACACCAGAACCCTCAAGCACCATTTTCCCAAAATAATTTACAAGATTGCACGCTGAAAGAATGTCAACAGCAGAAAGGTTGTCCTGTTACAAGTAGGAAAGGAAGACAAAAACGCTTATGTTAAAAGCTGTTGACACAAATGATCCCAGAAGAATAATGAATGTTAGCATTCAAGAATATTGCACCTAAGAAATCAAGTCGAGAAACTTTAACTACTTAAAACTTAACTCCTAGAAAAGCAGCCCAATAATCTCATTAGTTCTACAAACATCTAATGAGACTGTAAGTGCTTGAGATCACTAGCACGTGAAATTTTGTTTATTATTTTTGTAGATCCAACACACAAAATTCAGGAAAAAAAAAAACAAGGACTGAACTAGCAAGACATCATGCAGACGAAATATATTGGAATGGTTTAAAGAAAATGGAAGAATTAGAATTACTAGAGGTATGTAAGCGCAAAAAGGTAATACTGACAAATAAACACTTGTTTTCATAATCCATAATATCACATAAACTAGTAAAAACTGTGCATTCATATCCAAAATAGCTTTCTCAGATGCCTCGCTGCTGCACTAAAGGAAAAGAAAACCCAAATTTCAACAAATCCATTCCTTTTAACACTCTCTCCCTTGTTTGTCACTTCTTCTTTATTCATGAACAGAAGCAAGAAAAGAAAGATTAAGCAATATTTCAGCAACTTCAAAGTCAAACTTTTCAATTTGCAACAAAATTGGTAATTGGGAACAAATGACAGAATAAGTTAGATATGTGATTTATAGTTACAACAAAAGTAGTCATGCATCCTTAATATAAAATAAACTATGATGCCATAAATTCATACCACTCCAGCAGGATCATCATGATTTCCATGAATGCTGAACACCGGTAAGCCAACATTAAAGTTTGGATCTTCATAGTTTACATGCCCAAATCTGCCAAAAGTGAAGTTGTTATCTAAAAGAAAAGTTTTCTTTCTAAGTTTTATGTGAAACACAGGCATCTGAATATAGAAGCACAATATACATGAATCCCAAATTGCATACACATCAATCCCTGTTGCGTAGGATTCAACACTTATGAGTTTAACAGTGAGATAATGCTGGAAACTTTAAATAAATTAAACTAAAAAAAAAAAAAGCAAACACTGAAACAATTCTCTAACATGTAGATAAAACATTATAATAATACAAAATATCATACAATCACTCAAGGTGACAGATGATACAATCCCATTACTTGAGGATTGATGTATATAGGATCAGGCATTTAAAGGCCAATCTAGAATGCATCCATCAATAACTTACACCACAAGGGTTTGGAGGATGGGGTTACATGTGAAATTGGTATTCTCTATTGAAGAAAAAGAAGAGTAAAGTAAAATCATACGAATTTGGGAAATTGACTGTCTGATCACTGACAACTTGGAACTGCACTGGTTGATCGTTGAGACAATGGTGACGGAGAATTTCAATGGCCTTGACTAAAGTTGACCTCGAGGGCTTATTCTCATGAAAAAGATCTCCACCGAGGAGCAAGAAGTCTACCTGTTCCAAGATAGAAATATTTTAAGTTAGCAGAATTATTTAAGTACACAGAACAACATGTATGGACATGAGAAGCCAGCAAATCAGAAAAGACTAATGTCCACGCTCCTTGCCATTAAAGGACATTTCTTCTAAATTTGAACTTCAAACGCAGCTTGTGAAACATGATCTCAAATTCCCCATATAACGAATCCAATACAAAATAGGCAAATAACTGAAGATATGGTCACTTAGGATCCTATCAGACATCAAGCGTATATCACAAGACAACCTGCTTTTGCTCAGCTAACGAGCAAATCTCTTCAAAGGCCTGGAAAGAATCATGACGACGTATTTCATCCTTCTCCATGTATCCCAAATGGCAATCAGTGGCAACCAGTATTCGAAGTGTGTCAACATCATCCTCCCTGATCATACAACTCCATTGCATTTAACAATTACTTTTTAAGCAACGCAAATACAGAAAGAAAATACAAAATCTTTAAAGACAAAGAGAATAAGTACTACACCTGGTCAAGTCCCTCATTTATCGTATACCTAAAATCACAAAGAAACGATTAGAAACCAAAAGTCTCACTCAAAACCCTTGAAATATCAAAAGAACCAAGGGTGAAAGCTGGCTTCAAATTGAAAACCAGAACAAAAAATAAAAACAATGCAAGGAACGTAATATAGACTTTCTCAGGAACCAAACAGAAAACTAGAAGAAGATCAATTTAAGTTGAATAAATTTACCTATATTAGCCTGAGAGAGTGAAGAACGAAGTCAGTGGTGGGGTTTTTCAGGGGCGGGGTTTTTATATTTATTTCCTCTTATTCAGTTTAAATGTTTATTGTGTTACCATTTTACCCCTGAAAGGGTCTGAAATTGCAAAATTGTGTTCGTTCTGGTCCAATTGCGTGACTGTGGCCCGATCTTGGTCAGTGTCTTCGTGAGCTTTGGATCTGTTTAGCTCAAGAAATAAAGAGGACCCACCATTTCTTTTGTTTAAGAAATTCTTGTGCTTCGTGTTTTGATATTGTTCGAAGCCATTGGCGTTGGAAACTCTTTATGATATGATTTTTAAGCGTCGTACTGAGGGATTATTTGTCGTAGACCAACTTTCACTATGATATGATTTTTAATGTATCTTGAATACTATTTTTAGTTATAAAAATATTATTTTAAAAAGAGTACATTATATTTTACATCTAAATTTTTATTAATTTTGCAATAAACCATGATTTTAACTAATGTTACGAACACCAATTTACTACAAATAAAGTATAAAAGTTAACTTCTTTTAACTTTTAACTTTTATTGTTAAGTTTGCTAACATGAAGTCTCCTTGCACCTATGTATATTAATATACATTATGACAAGTGACATAATGGAAATTTTACAAACCATCATTTTGTGGTAGGATTTAAATTTGATAGTGAGATCAACATTGCAAAATTTATGGACAAACGTATAATCTCAAAAATTAATATTTTTACAAGTATAATAATTTTAATTATCTTTCAAATCAAACTCGGAATAATAATAAAAGTCTCTCAAACATATTTAAATAGAATGAAAATATATTCCACTAACATTCATCGAAATACATCTAGAAAAGGAATGTGACTCGTACCCTGAATATTCTTAAATTAAATGTTTGTTATCTCTTCACTTAAAAGTACATATAGCTTGTAATTTATTATCAAATAAGAAATAATTAAAATAAACTAAAAATATTACACTATTTACAGGTCTTTCAAAGGTCAAATAAGTTGTTTGTTTAAGTTTTACTTTTGATTTTCTATTTTTTCTTTCAATTTAGTAGAAAAAAACTGTATGTTTTAGCTTTTGGTTTTATTTTTTCGTTTTTAAAGATTAAGGAAACAGTAAAAAGTGATTTTTTTTCTAATTTTTCATGATTCGATTTATTATCAATAAATATATGTTATTTAATTATTTAGTATATTAATTTTTAATAAGAATTATGAATAATTTAATTTAATATTTTATATTAATTATAAATAATTATTAACAAGAATTATAAATAATTTAATTTACTTAATCATTTAATTTAA
>JAOQMM010000008.1:6859041-6870694 GCA_027563515.1 Erythroxylum platyclados | reverse complement strand
ATTAATCAATCTTTAAATTAATAAAATATGTTGAAGATTATATTATGGCAGTGAGAATAAAGGAGCATTTCTCCATTTATTAGGTTTCGATATGTATAATGGACGAGGACCACGAGGTGTCTTTGTATATATGTCTTGATTTTAATGTAGTTCTTCTTTAAACAAAGCCCCCATTTGGCTGTAGCTTTTCAGGGGATTGGGAAGGCCAGCGGACTCGGTTTTCAGCAGAAAACAAAAACTTTAAGAGACTTGATGCCCCAACTATCTAATAAAAAAGAAGCTTTTTCTGTCTCGCTAAACAAAAATTTGATAGAATAGATTACCTCTCATTTGTTTAGGTTAAAATTTTGTTAAGGACTTTTTCTACAAGTTTATGTTTTCTATGTAAAGGAAAAAAAGAAACGAAGTTGGATCATATTATTTTAACCATTCATGCATATCATGATGCCATTATTTTGTTCAAATAATGTTGTGTATAGATCAATAAGAATATTCATATTAGAGGCAATAAATGACTAGTTTTTTTATATTTTAAGATATTTTTAAAGATGTTGCTTTTCAATCGTGCTCACAAAATTAGACTATACACGATTATGTCTTTGTTTTGACTTTAGAAAAAAAAATGTTTAATAGGTCCTTTTCAGATTTGTAAAAAAGATGCACAAATCTGACATGTGAATCATGAAAATCTAGTTAGTTCACATTAATTATCCAATTGTGATATTACCTTCGCTAAGTTGATGATATCGTAGATAACAATATAAACTAATTTAGATTTTTCAAGAGTGTCTTAGAGATAATTCATATCTTTTGTCAGAGAAAAATTATATGTAGCTATGTAGACGTTAGTCACGATACACAAAGGAGCAAAAGTCCAATCCGAATATAAAGTTCAATTCATTTAATTTGATGGCAATGCTAAATGTGGTCGATAAATGCTTAACGTACAACAAATAAAACAAGCTAGTTAGTGAAGTGCTTGATACAGTATATGTAATCCAAATTTTTTGGGCATGAACAAAAGGGAAGATTCGATTACTTAGCCATAGGATGGGCGAACTAGTTTCCACTCTAGTTAACAAAAGTTTGCCTAACTTCTCACTCAAATTTCAACATGTAATTTGCATTAAAAATTGATCTCAATCATGATTCCATGATTGAGTACCGATCCTGAACATGATGGATGATGAACTTAAAAATTCCAAATACATTGTAACCGTAGTAATTGATTAGCATGTGATAACAGACGCGTATTCTTAAAAAGTCGGTATCTGGTCCTACTCTCCAGTATGGCCTGGACCAAATTATCATAAATGCCACGCATGTTTGATTTTCTATTGCCGCAGATATTTTTGTAACGTAGATTTCACAGTACTTTGATATTGACAGATTGGTCTAAATAAGAAGTTGCATCATTAACCACATTAATTATTATTACAAGATCACTAGCTGGAAGCAAGAAATAATCATTATCTAGCATCCGCAAAAATGGGCTGGCTTTTTATGTTGAAAAGTTATGCAAAATCCTTTCCACGTCGAGTCCTATACGAGACAGGTATTAGTTGCTCTCACAATAAACGTTTTCATGTGGTAGACTTGTCGTCATCTTTCAATATAATCGTGGTCCATCTAAAAAATTTAGATCAGATGTCAAAGACAGAAGTTCGTTCCTACTCATAAGATCGTGTAGCATGTGAGTGCTTTACTCTTTTAACTAAAATATGGTATAATGATGGCTGAGGTTGTATAGTCTCACACATAAGCCATACATTTATCTTAAAATTAATTTGGTACAAAAATTTTCTCAGAATTACTTTACTTTATAAATTTTAAATTTTGTTTAAACTGAAATTATAAATCATACACGTATCATTATCTCATATATAATTAAAAAGTAAAAATTTACCTTTAGTTTTCTTCACTGTAAGATTATATGTATGCTTTTTATGTATTCAATTTTTTGCAATATTTTAAAAACTAGAACGAAATTAAATAGGTAAGACAGAAAGGTTTAAAAGATTTATCTAATACTAGACTCTTATGAAATTGATTAAAGATTAAAAAAATTGAAAAATTTGAAATAAGTTTAAAAGAAATTGTTCTTATTCATAAAAAATTTATAGTTTGATTAAAAATAAATTATTAAATAAAAATTTTATTATCATTTCCTATTGCATAATTATTACGTCATAGATACAGCTTTTCAAAGGAAATAAATGTTTTCAAATTTGCAATCACTTTCTATTAGAAGCTACTAAGTGAAGTATCGTAACTATCATGAGTCATTAACATTACTTAAACAAGGAAATTGTGTAAATCCCGCCTATTTTTTGGATTCTCAAAGCATTATCAAGGGTGAGGTACAAACACAAAAATCTTAGTTCACTTTTTGATGACTATTTATACTTAAAATTTTAGTATTTCAATTGGATAAGTGGGATTTTTGGAATTTCCTAATCCTTAATCCTAGGAAGGATGCAAGTCCTCTGTTAGATATTTTGGATGATATTTTTATCTTACTTCACAATCTATGTTCTACGACCATGTGCAAAATTTAGTTTTTAGATAAGGTATTAAATTGTGGACCATAACCCGAATTGAATCTTTAAAGACAAGGAAAGCCGCTTGAATCTTTTTTCTTTCTTTCCTTTAATCTCCATCCTCTTTCTTAAGAAAATAAGAATCAGTTTTGGGCAAAAGTTCTACAATAGCATAGACCTTTTCTTTTCTAATTATGGTTGCCTTTATTTGGATGTATCTAGACACGCATACAAAAGAAATACAATTATTAGGAATTTAGTCCTTCAATTAATAGAAATGGGAAGATACATAAATTAATTAGAAGAAAACCACATACCATGCTGAAGAACACTAAAGAAGTAATGGAGACCCATGTCCTTACGTAGACATTTAATTGGGAAGAAGAAAAGAACCGATCAAGTCCTAAGTTACCATGTTATGCTTATAGCAAGAGATGCATTAAAACCAGCATTGGGTATGCCGGACATTGGATCTCTGAATCGCAGACTCCTGTTACTGATTTGGTTCCCTATCTAATCATAACATTCTCGTCTGAAACTTACACTCATTCGAGATGGCCTCCAATGACTTGCCAATTCAGAGGAACCTTTCTATAACCAAACATCTGCTGGGTGCTGATCTACCTAGGAATAGGACGATCTCCCACTAGGATGGGGTAACGGGTTGGTAGAATTGAAACATGAATAGTAATTAATAAGAATATATACACTATAGTAATTAACAAGATGTAAGGAGACTCATTAAAATATAAAAGTCAAGTTTGATTATCATTTGCTCACTCTTCAAAGAACTTATTTGTGTGTGTGTGTGTGTGTCTATATATATATATATATATATTTAATTTTTTAATTAATGCGTATCTAAAAGATGTTAATTATAGAGCTTATTTTAATTAAATAAACTTAAATTAGTTGAAAATCATAATTTAACGAAAGCCATACTCAATTTAGTAGTGAATAAGTCAATTTATGTGAGAATCCTATTAGACTCAGAATGACATTAGCACCCAAAAACTATTCTAAGTTTACGTGGAGTTCAATTATTAATTAGATATATGTCAAAGCTAAGTATAATGTTAAAAGCATTAACAATTTTATATTGTCGAATAATTATCATTAAAATTTTTTTAGGAGGGATGTTATAAATAATGAAAATAATAAAAACATAATTTTTAAATAAATTTTTAATTAACAATAACTATTCAATGCCACTATGGACCATCTAATTAGCCTTGCAGTGTGACATAACCCATTAACCTAATCCCATTAGCCTTTTTCTATTAATACCCTTTTTTTGCTAATCTAAAAACATCTATAGAAGATTGAAGAATACAAGAGTTTGTAAAATAAGAATGACCAGACTTGTGTATATTAGTTATTTATCAAGTTAATTAACTATCTATTGGATTTGGATATTTATATGTGTTTACATCCAACGGTTGGAAGATAGGTACGCCAATAAATGTTAGCCGACAAGAATAGACGAGATCTAGCTAGAGGTAATCCAAGTGTACTTCTCATTCATAGAATGTACCTTATAAGTTGGTAATATTTAACTCCTAATCATGATCTAATTTTTAAGATTTTTTTTATTTTGTTCCCAAAGTTATAGAGTTCAAGACATGTATAATTTTATTATCTCTAATAAAGAAAAATTGCTGTTTTTATCATCCAAATTATCTAGCATAGAAGTATAGCCAAAAAGGAGGCGTTTACGTTTACTTTTATTTTTCAGTTAAAATTTTAAACAATGCACATTCGTATTCATTCATTCATTAAATAAAAAAAAAGTTTTTTTGAGAGAACGAAGAAAATAGTATTATATTGAAGAAGTAATACAACATATGCGCAGAGCCACAAAACAAACTGCAACAAGGCAATCTGATACAAGTACAACAAGAGATTACTCCCATCACCAAACCCCTGGTCAGAGGCTCAACATGAATAAGGCAGAGTTACAAACTTCCTAAGACTTAAGGAACTAAGACAGCGCACCAAAAGACACGAAGACTAAGAGTTACAGGTCAAAATCAAATAAGTTTATCACGATATAACACCAAAATGGTGGATAAATTATTATAGAACTTTTAAAAATCACATTTCACCTAGAACACAATTAGCAATAAAAGCTTTATCTTTATAAAGAGATGATCAATATGATGATAAAATGAAGACATGAAATCCAGAAAAGATGATAAGAAACATTCATGTTTGGAGATAGTTTACTTTGAAAGGGAGACATTTACAAATTGTTAGAAGGAAATAGCATACGAAATGAAAATAATATGAATAAAAAAAACAGGAACTACAATAACAATCATACGACAAGTAACAAAGTTTTTCCTGCAGGGGCCCGGTAACTATACTTGACAGAAGAGTTGCATTTCCAAAAAGAGAGAAAATGGAGAGGTAATGAACATGCCCATAGACTTGCCTTTAAGGATAAATATCTATAGAAATATTGGAACTAATAAGTATAACAAAAATAATGTAGGAACCCAAGTGAAAGGTTGGTTTTCTGGGAAGGGAGTGGAAATATTGTGAATCAATAAGCGCCTCGAATCGTCACGGTGGCGGTATAAATGTCTGTAGACGGTAGGTTAGGTTAGAGCAGGAGCAAAAGCAAGACCATTGATTATTTCCATTTTTATGGGATGGATTGTCGTAAATGCGATCTGACCATTGAGTTGTGTTGGTGACATCTCAATCTATGTGGGAATAGCAGAGCCCGAGAAGTGTATGAATGTTGATTTTCTTTCATAGTTTTTATATCTATGTATTTTTGCAGCCGTACCTACACACTAGTAAAAAATAATACCCCCAACTTACTTGCGTGCACTCCACCCCTCTAACCAGCTATATATAATGATGCTTGTTTCTGACCCAAGCCATTTCAACCGCTTTGCTTTCCACACATTTCAAAGTATACAGACATACATTTGTATCAGCTTCTAACAATGGAGTTTGGAAGTGGTATTCAGTTTCTTCAGGACAAGACCATTTTGGTCACCGGTGCTACTGGGTTCCTAGCAAAGAGTACGTCACATGGATTCCCTGTCTTTCTAGTAAGCGTTAGGGATTCACAAGCTAACAATTTCTCTTTTTCGAGTGCAGTTTTTCTGGAGAAGATACTGAGAATGCAGCCAAAAGTGAAGAAGATTTATCTTCTTTTAAGAGCTGCTGATGCTAAAGCTGCCTCCATACGCTTTCAAAATGAGGTATGTATCTGTAATGTCGCCAAACATAATTAAGGGATAAGGGTAAACGAAATAAAAAGCTCAATACCAGAACACTGCATCTTCATAGTTTCCTTCTTCTTTGCCTTTCTTCCCCCTCAATCAAACATTAAATGGCCGAATAATACAGTCATCTTTTAAAGTTAAGACGTTATATCAGATTAGGACAGCCCCTGTTTAAGGGACAGTTCTTGGTACCAGAAGTAAGTATGGGTTTAACCAGAAAAAGTAACGGAAAAATAGCCGTATATAATTAATGCTGCTAAGAACTTGAAACTCCATGTCTGTGTATAAGGAGTTAAAACCTTTTCCTAAGATTTAAAAGGCAACTGATTTGGTTTAAGCTTTTGTATCATCTGCTGATAAACCTATATATATTCGCAGGCTATTGGGAAGGACTTATTTAGACTACTAAAAGAGAGGTTAGGTGCAAATCTGAATTCCTTCATCTCTGCAAGAACTGTTCTTGTAGCTGGAGACATCTCTGTTGGTGATGATCTGGGAATTGGGGATTCAAACCTGAGGGAGAAGATGTGGAATGAATTAGATGTTGTTGTAAATTTGGCTGCCAACACCAACTTTGACGAAAGGTACGATATTAACAATGGACCACAGCCTATTTACTTCTTCTTTTTTATTTTTTATTTTTCGGGATCTTCATTTTAGAGTTACGGGGAAAACATAAACTTGCAGATATGATGTCGCACTTGGCATCAACACATTGGGAGCCAAGCATGTCCTGTGCTTTGCCAAGAAATGTGTGAAACTAAAGAGCTTCGTACACGTGTCCACAGGTACGTTACTGAACCACCTACTATTTCTTTTTTAACTTGTGTCATATAACGAAATAAAAGAAATCTGGCAAAGGCAAAATGGGTAAGATATATTTATTAAATATATGCTTGTGCATCTTGTTTCCTTCTTTTTCTTCAACAATTTGGATTTCCTAACCAAGCGTAGTGATTGAGAGCTAATGATGGTGGTGTAATCTTCAGCTTATGTCGCCGGAGAGAGGGCAGGGTTGATATTAGAGACCGCATATCAGATGGGAGAGAGCCTTAATGGAGTCAAGGGACTAGACGTGGATGACGAAAAGAGACTAATTGAGGCGACATTGGCCGAACTTGAAGCTAAAGGAGCTACCGTTGAAGAGACCAAGGAGGCCATGAAGGATTTGGGCCTTGATAGGTAAGCTCTTAATTACGCATTAAAAAAAGAGGGAAAAAAATCGTTTATGATGCGTCAAAAGCTGTTGCTTTCAAGTTTCAACTTTCCAAAAAAACAAAAAACTATATATTCACACCCCTAAAGCAACTACAAGGATTTTAGGTTGATCTGTTATTTAGTGGACGAATTCAAGCAGCAAAAAACTCCAATACCCTGCTATTTGAGTCCATGGTTTTAGCTTAAGGAAGAGTCAAACACAAGTGTTTTAAGCTTCAAGAGTGAACATAATAAGTTGAAACAATCGCCTTTTATCACTAAAGTGTAAGTCTTCTTTCTCTTCTGGGAGTCTTGGAATAGCGAGTGCACAAGACAGTTCACATGTGCCATTTACGATGGTTATGCTAAGCTCTCTACCTCTAGTTGACAGGTATTTATTGTCCTCCTTAATGGCAAGGTACTCAATCAGTCATAAAGAAAGTTATCTATTACAATATATATAGGGCCGTACTATGGCAAGCAACTGAGCAAGGTATTTAGTCATTCATAGTGATTCGTTAATTGAGTAATTAACTTGGACTTAAATTTTTCAACAACTTATTTCCCATGTTTTAGTAACTCTTTTTTCCCCTAAAATTATAATTATTTATAGCATCTTTTATTAATTAAGAAAAGTGGTGCGGACAGAAATTGAAATTGAACAGGGAAAACATCTGGCCCTGCCACATAAATTTGAGTAAGTAACCCAACAGGAAAAGTAATTAGACGGGGGACATCAGACAATTGAATTGTACGACGGCCTCTAAAACTTTATTTTATGGAATCCTATTCTTCCTAACGTGGATCCCTGTACTTAATGTCATCTATATTTGTCAGTAGCAAGTTATGATAGAACTAGCTACTTGTATAATTAAATTTAATTAAATAAACATAGTTTAACGTCTAAATGAGTTTTTTCATCTATATTTTAAAATTTTTGGGATTAGATTACTGGGAAAACGTAGAGTGGAGTGGTGAAGGCCAACTGCCCTGCACTTGAGGTATTAAATGATATGAGAGACGTCAAAGCTCATTTACTCAAACTTTTGCAGGTGTCAGGAGTTTTAAACACTGTTTGTACTTCGCGAGAGGAATAATTTTGCACCCCAGCACACAACAAGGCTTTCTTCAATATCGCTCCTACCTCCCTTCTCCTTATTTTGTGCTTCTCTTAATCAATCAATTTTCTTCTCACTTCACCTACTTGTTCACCAACTTGTTCTTCCGCCAAAGCCCCAAACCCCACTTTTCAGCTGAAGGTGTAGATTGACTTGTCCACTTAGTTTATATCGAAGATATACCATGTATATCTGAAATAAAAATGAAAAAGAAGAAACTTCTAATAGATATCTTCTTCATATGTTTACTTGAGGAAGGCATAACCATGTATTCTTGACCGAAATGAACTTTTAGATAGTAGTGATAGCGCTTTAGGGAGACCAGGTTGGCCCAATTTTATTTATTTGGTCCATGAAAATTTGAATTTAGGAATTGGATTCTTTCCTTTCTTCTTTACCCACTTTGTTTTTGAAGTTATTCTTGCAGCAAAGAAAGGAGAATTTTTTTTATAAAAAAATCAGATTATGAATGATTGAGATTGTTGTTGAATTTAGGAAGGTTTTGTGAATTAATGTAAAGAAGCAAGCTTTTCAAAGACGGTGTACTGTTCATGAAAATAATTGCAGGGCAAAGATGTATGGATGGCCAAACACATATGTATTTACAAAGGCAATGGGGGAGATGTTTGTGGGACAATTGAAGGAAGATATGCCAGTGGTCGTAATCCGTCCCACCATCATCACCAGTACCTACAGAGAACCATTTCCTGGTTGGGTTGAAGGTGTAAGGTACGTAACTTGTTCTTCTGATAATTGACAGATAAATTGGAGAGTAAATTCGTAATCCTAAATTTGCTTGTGGTTGCAGAACAATTGATAGCTTAGCTGTCGGATACGGAAAAGGCAGACTGACATGCTTTCTTGGTGACCTTAATGCAATTGTAGATTTAGTAAGATAAACAAGCTTCTTTTTCAGAATATATAAATATATATATAACTAACAGCCGCTAATGCTTTTGCAAGAACAAACTCATGACAAAATTTAAAATTGGCAGATACCAGCTGACATGGTGGTGAATTCAATGATTGTGGCCATGGTTGCTCATGCTAATCAACCATCTTATGCAATTTACCAAGTGGGGTCTTCAGTAAGAAATCCTGTCAAGTACTCTGATCTCCAAGATTTCGGATTCCATTACTTCACCAAGAAACCATGGATCGGAAAGGATGGCAAGCCTGTCAGAGTTGGGAAGGTTAAAGTTTTGAGCAGCATGGCTAGCTTTCGGAGATACATGGCACTTCGCTACTTGCTATTTTTAAAGGTCTTAATTCATCATACTTGCTCAAAACTTTTCGTGTTATGAGTTTCTCTAATCTTTATTCCTAATTAACTCTAATTACAGGGACTAGAATTTGCAAACACAGCCTTTTGCCATTATTTTGACGGCGTGTATATTGATCTCAATCGTAAAATCAAATTTGTCATGCGACTGGTTGAACTTTACCGGCCATACTTGTTCTTCCAAGGAGTGTAAGTATCTTCTACTTTTGAGACAGATGAGAGTAGTTAATCTTGTGATTTGTTCTTAAGCGTGCGAAGGTGTTATTGGAACGCAGATTTGATGACATGAACACCGAAAAATTGCGGATGGCTGTCAGAGAGAATGGTACAGAGAATGATGTGTTCTACTTTGATCCAAAGTGCATTAACTGGGATGATTACTTCATGAACATCCACATTCCTGGTGTTGTTAAACACCTTTTCAAGTGACAGTATCAACTAGTGCATGAGTCGAATTACTTCTGTAATTTGTGCAAGGCATGATCTACATCCTATATATATGTAGCTGGCAAGCCAATTAGAAACTGAAAGGAGAAAATATGTTAAAAGTTATTGGCTCATTGTTTGACCAATAAGGATTTATGACGAAAGCTGTATTGTTCTTGTTATATTTTTGTTGGTGAAGAAGAAATTGAATTTCATTTTTCTGCTTAAGGAACGTGACCAATTAACAATATACACCTTCAATAAATGTTAACAAGGATCAGCAATTAGCATTCATATTATTTGTTTTTAATCTTGTGTTATGAGATGGGTGAAAGTTTATTTAAACAAATAATCTCCTCCTACATCCGTGCGGGGAGATACATAACCTTGCTTGCCCTCACTCTTGTACAAATTTTAGGAAAAAGAAAAATTCTGACTTTTCCTTTGTTAATTATAAATCAAACTTACATCAATTTAGCTTGATAACAAAATTTACAAATGCTATATTTATTTGTTGATATATTAAAAGTTCAATAAGTAATAATAAAGTTATAGTGAAGAGCTACCAGTGACTGGCGAAACATGAGAGGCGAGTGAATGGAGACAACGAGCGACTAGCCAGCGAGCGTGAGAAGCGTCTGGGCATTTGGTGTGCGAGCGAAACATGCGTACTAGATTCCAGAGGCAGGTGAGAGCAAGGCGGAAGAGTGGCGAGGTGTTACGCGCTACAGTAACATGAAGAGTACTCCACCTTAATAGAAGACTTCCTGATCTAGTAAGCAACTGGTTGCCCATCGGTAACTTTCCTGTTTGGGTAAGCTTTATGATGACAGATATAGGGAGCCCCTCGAACTATCTCTAAGCTCATTCGAATTAAACAAAGTTTTATATAAGTTGTTAGATGTCTAATTAATCCTCATGAAAATGATACCTTTTGTATTACAAGTTATGATCCGTATACTTATGGTATTGAAAGTTTTCATTATAAAACTTATCAAAAATTAGGCAGAAGTTCTTTAAGGAGTATATGATTTCGTGATTCTGAGACAAAGAGATATGGCTATGAAAGAGTACGTGGACAAGTCTAGGGACTTATACAGTTATGCTATTGAGGTGTTCCAATCGAGCAGATGGACTGTGGGCACTTCAAGGAGGGGTTAAGTGTAGTCTATAAAATTAACTGACACTATATAAGGGTACTTATTTCAAGGGATGGGTAGAGAAGGCTTTGGAGAATGAGAGACTGAAGTCTAAGATAAATAAGGAGAGGAAAGCTAGTGGGGGTACTTGGGCCTTTAGGGCCAAGAGTGGTGGAGGAGTATACAGTGGTAGTAGCCATCGTGGTAGACCTTTAGAGTCCAAAGGATAGATTATGAAGAGGGAGAGTTCTAAGATGAGCCAAGGTATTGTGGTACAATCATTGAGGAGTAGTGGGGCTTTTAAGTATGGTATATATGGTAAGGTTAGTGTTGGAAAGTGCAGGAAAATGGAGCTAACATGCTATTTGTGTGGAGAGACAGGACATATAAGGAAAGATTGTCTTAGGACTCAAAAGGTAAGAGGGAGTAGTCGAGAGGTAGTATGCTATAATTGTGGAGAGGCCGGACACATCAAAATAGTGTGTCCCAAGAGGGCTTGAGTGAGAGGAGGCCTAGAGACACCTAATGCGGTGAGTCCTGGAGGTAGAGGTGTTGGGAGAGTGTTGTGAGAGTTGGAGACATTGCCCCATATAAACCATCAACTACGAGAGCTTCGAGTGACAAAGCACATATTCAACTTAGGGTGTTTACTATGACTCACCAAGAGGTAGCAAGTTCATCAGATGTGATCATTGGTAGGGTTCACGTT